>CAUYMX010062713.1:0-38992 GCA_963573855.1 Lepilemur septentrionalis
CTCGGGAGGCTGAGGCAGAAGGATTGCTTGAGCCCAGGTGTTTGAGGTTGCTGTGAGCTAGGCTGACGCCACGGCACTCACTCTAGCTTGGGCAACAGAGTGAGACTCTGTCTCAAAAAAAAAAAAAAAAAAAAAAAAAAAGATAGATTTGGGGATTCATCCCTCACAGGTTCTAATTCAGTAGGCCTTAGTTGTGGCCTACAAATCTACATCCAGTAATGTATCGCTTAACTACAGAGATACTTTCTGAGAAATGAATCGTTAGGTGATCTTGTCATCATGCAAACATCATAGCATATACTTACACAAACCTAGATGGTATAGCCTACTACACACCTAGGCTAGATGGTATAGCCTATCAGTCCTCAGCTACGTACTTGTACAGCATGTTACCTACTGAATACTATAAACAACTGTAACACAATGGTATTTGTGTATCTAAACATATCTAAAAATAAAAAAGGCACAGTAAAAATACGATATTATAATCACATGGGACTACCATCATATATGCAGTCTGCCATTGTGTGAAATGTTGTTATGTGACAATCATCTGTATTTAAATAGCTGCTCAAACACCACTGTTGTACAGCTATAGCGTTAGAGCGTTGATCCTCACCTTTATCAGAACGATGCCTCCTCATCTTATCAGCTATTTTATAATGCTCCCTTTACAATCCTGAAATCAAGATCATAAAAAATATAATCCATCTACACACAAAAGTTCAGAAAATCATTATAATGGTTTCAGTAAAACATAAAAGAGAAATACTAGGAAAAGGCTTCACAATAAAATAATATGCTTTTCAATACACAAGTGTTTTGGTATAATATAGTAAAAGACATAATAAAATAGTCAGATGTTTATACCTGCTTAAAATGAAGAAGTTTGGATTTAAGATAAGTAAGAAAATGTTGAATTGAATATTTTATTATTTTTATTTATGAATGATATTTCAAAATAAGAGCTATAAAAATATATCCATATGCTATGGTTTCGATATAGTTTGTCCCCATTAAAGCTCATGGTGAAATTTGATCCCTAGCATGGAGGTGTTGGAATGTGGGGCCTATAGGAGGTGTTTGGACTGTGGGGGCAGATCCCTCATGAATGGCCTGGTCTTATTCCTGTGGTAGTGAGTGAATTCTCACTTTCTCAAAATTGGATTAATTTTCATGGAAAATGGATTAGCTCCTGTGAGAGTGAGTTGTTATAAAGCCAGGATGCCCCTCAGGTTTTCTTCTATTCACGTGTCCAATTCCCCTTTGACCTTCTCTGTCACGTTTTGATGCTAGGAGAAAGTCCTCACCAAAAGCTAAGGCCATGTCCTTGAACTTCTCAGCCTGCAGAACCATAAACTAAATTAACTTCATTTTTTATAAATTACCCAGTCTCATATACTCTTTCATAGAAACACAAAATGGACTAACATATCATAGAATTACCATCAATGTGACAAAATTGCCATATATGTGCCAAAACAAATTCAGATGAATACAGAGGTGTTGTACTGACAACTCAAATACCACAAGTGGGCACTAGCACTGATCACATGATTTTCAGAAATTGTAAACAGCCCTAGATGATGTTCTAACAAAACAAAGTAAAATTTTCCGTTGATTTACACAGTAGTTGCATTTCTGGAAGATAAAAACTACACAAAAAATACTTTGCTTTCATATGAAAAATGGAGATAAGTTCTAGACCCAGATAACGTCAGGTTTTTCCCTACATGAATTTCCAGGGGAGGCATTTGAAAGTCACATGGGATACAGAGTAAAATCTTCATTGGGTGGGCTTGTCCCACATATTGCAGGTTGTCTAGTATCCCTTGTTCTCTGTCTCCGATAAATGCAAAGACCACCCGCCAACATTTTTGTGACAACCAAACAATATAATGCCCCACCCCATTTATGAAACATCCTCTAAGAATGGTACTGCCCATCTTGATAATCACTCCTCCAAAAGGAAATAACACAGGCTACAAGGTCAAGTGCCCTCAGGAACCTAATAGGTCATAGAAATGTGCAGAATAGAAGAATGTGAAACAATAAGGATTGTAGGGCCTGTAATGAACTAGAGAAACTAACCTCACCTAAAGGCATTTACGTTAATAAAAAAACTTTTTCAACATTATACCAGCTAAAGAAATTGAAAGAGGCTGCAGTATTTACTTTTCAAATGAATAAATTTAACTTGTAACACAAGGTTAGCCTTTATGTAGCCTTGTGTTACATTTGCACTTTAACAGAAAGTAACCCTTAAACTTAAGAATTTATCATTGAAGAAAAGGCTCCAAGCATCAGTCTGGAATGAGCTTTTCAAAACAAGAGTTTGATATTTATGAAATTGTGGCCAGCAATGTTTTAATAAAACTGATTAAAATAGACTAGAATAGAAAATATCAGAGTACATAAGTATTACTTTGTCAAGTGTTTATTTAAGTTATGTGTGTGTGTGTGCATGAGCATGTATACTGGACATGGTGCTGATCGTATTTTACTGGAAGTCTTAGAAAAAACAAGTTTGGAAAGCACTGAGGTAGATGATTAGGTGAGGATTTGGGGTGTAGAAGGATATTTTCCTACAACACTGTAGCCACCCAACATAGTGGTCTTCTTTGGCATATTTGTTAGGGGCCAACTTTGGAGTCAAAGAGACCAGGGTTTGAGTTCCAGCTATATCGCTCAAGTATGTGACTATAGGTAAGCTGCTCAAACTCTCTTAGCTCTCTCAGTTTCCTTATCTATAAAATGAAGGTAATGTGTTGTAAGATTTTTTAAATAATTAAATGAGATAATGTATGTAAAATGCTTATTACATTGTTTGACACATAGTAAGCACTCAATAAATGACAGATTTAATTATTATTATTTTAATAATCACCAATATATAAGGTTTGCCTGGTAGACTAGCAAAATATGACGTATAAGTGTCATGTGCTTAAATTTGTACCAAATGTTTTCTCCCTGTTATAGAGAAATTCTTTGAAATGTCTGAAGCCATTATACTTGTGTTAGTCATCTATTGCTGTGTAACAAATTAACCACTGTAAAATTTACCATCTTAAAACTATGAACATTTACTATCTTGCAAAATTTCTGAGAATCAGGAATCTGGAATCAGCTTAGATGGGCAGTTCTGACTTAGGCTCTCCCGAGGCGGCAGTCTAGCTATCTGCCCAGGAGGCACTCTCTAAAGTATCCATTTACAATCACACTTATCTGAGTTGTTGCCAGGAGGTTTCAATTCCTTGTCATGTGAGCATCTCCACAGGGCTGTTTATGGCATGGTTTCCCCCAGGGCATGTAATCTGAGAGAGAGAGAGAGAGAGAGAGAGAGAGAGAGGGAGAGAGAACACCAAAGGCAGAAGAAGAAAGAAGCCCCAGTCTTGTATAACTTAATCTCTGAAGTGATATAGCATGAATTCTGCCATATGCTGTTGATGACAAAGTCTAACCTTTGTACAATTTGGGGGCGTATATACACGCGTGTGAATGTGTGTGAATACCAGGAAACAGTGATCATCATCGGAGGCCATTTTTGAGGCTTTTAACAATGTTAGTGAATATTTCTCCTCTTCAAGAAAAATTTTAATGCAAATATATGAGATTGTTCCAAGCATAAGTAATTATCACTCACTGCCTACTATGAATGTTTGGGTTAACATTAACTCCAATTTGAGGAGTCATCAATTTTGTTAATGATATGTGACACCAGCTTACCAGTTAAATCATATTCAACTGTCAGGAAAATTTTGTATAATCTTAGAGCGTTATCTTTCTTTCAAGAAATTAAACTTCAGTAAAGATATTTTAAATAGACCTCTATGTTTTCCACTAGATAATATTTGGCTCTTTCTATAGAAAAATTATTTCCTCTAAAAACAAGTATCTGACAGCAGACTTCTTTTTCTGTGCATGTGATCAGATAGTAATATACAGTTAAGACTTCAAAAGTAAAAATCAATGAGGATTTTTGATTAGCATAATCCTTTTTAAGATGATGAAAGTGGAATGTGAAATGTCAATATTCTTAATGCCAAAAATTTGATGAACTACAACAATTCATTAAAATAATTGCAAAAGAGAGTTTTTAAATCATAATATAAAAATACAGTTCCTTACTCAGATAATGTTAAAGAGAATAAATGACTGAAATCAAAGTGGAAAATCAATACTTTTTCCTTAAAAAACAAAACAAAACATCACACTTATTTCCAAGTTGTCATCTAATTTAAGAAAATGCTTGTACCTGTTTTTCAAATTTGACTTTTATTTTAATGTAAAGTTTGTCTTATCTTCAATATTAGGCATTGTATATTTCAAATCTGCTCCTGAGTTCATTCATATTTTTAAAGTAATGGATCAGTTCTGGCCTTTGGCAAGATAATGTAACTGATCTTTCCCCAATCTGATCTTATCCTTCCCTTCCCCCTTCAGGTGATGAGTTCACTAAAAACTATGGATACAAACAGTCACACAGAATGGTATAATGGACATCGGAGACTCAAAAAGGGAGGGGGTGCCTTTATTCTGTGCTGTCTTGTTTCCACATCTGTCTCATTATTTTCTGACATTTATTCACACAGAAGCATAAGTGACTAATAACAATTTAAAACTGCTGCATATATGTACACCTTCAAAGGGATGACATATATAAACTGCCTATCATGATTTTGTTATAATTACATTATCTTGCTGAAGGCCAGAATTGGTCAATTACATTATCTTGCCAAAGGCCTATCACCTATTTGGTGACTAATAATTTTGTTTCCATTTTATGCAACTTTGCCTTTCACTGCTTCTATAACTCAAAGCTGCTAATAATATTAACTCACACTTTCAAAGAATGCTAACTTCTTGCCAGCTCCCCGCTGAGTATAGTTATATCTACATTAACTAATTTAATCATCACAACAACCATGCAAACTAAGTCCTATTATTAGCCACATTTTATAGATGGGGAAACTGAAACTCAAACTTTGTCATAACCAGCAACTAGCAGAGCCAGCATCAATATGAGTTCTCTTTGATTACTGGGTTCATTTTCTTTTTTTAAAATTATTAATTAATTAATTTTTACTTCAATAGATTTAGGGGGTACAACTGGAGTTTTGTTACATAGATATATTGTATAGTGGTCAAGTCTGGGCTTTTGGTGTACCCATCACCCAAATAGTATACATTGTACCACATAGGTAATTTTCCCTCCCTTATCCCCCTCTTGTCCTCCCCCCTTATGAGTCTCCAATGTCCACTATACCATTCTGTGTGACCATGTGTACCCATAGCTTAGCTCTTACTTATAAGTGACTAGATGCAATGTTTGATTTTCCATTCCTGAGATACTTCGTTTAAGATAATGGCTTCTAGTTCCATCTAAGTTGCTGCAAAATACATTATTTTATTCTTTTTTATGGCTAAGTAGTATTCCATTATATGTATGTCATATATATGTCACATTTTCTTTATCCTGGGTCCATTTTCTAATCCTCTACTCTTTATTCCGCTATTCACAGAACACCTCCCCTGTACTTCTGCAGAGCTTTGCTTATTCTTTGGCTCTTCTCCCCTCCCCACCTCCCTAGTATAGTGTGCAAATTCAATATACTCCACAAAATAACCAGTGTAAAACTGCAGGAACACAACAAAGCAAGGCACACAGTACACCAACTTTTTTCGACCATGTTATATTCCATTGCATATCACTCAGTACATCAAGTTCACAAATGGCACAACTCTCACCAACATCGTGATTCAGAATCTGATATTTCATGTCTTTCTTTCTTAAAGTCTACAAAAATACGATTGTGACAGAGTCTGCTGGTTGCCCATTAAAACCAGTTATCCAATTTTTTCAGAGAACAAGAACAGGAATAGCTAGACACTACCTTTTCAAACTTTCCTTGCAGCTAGCTGAGGCCAATATTATTATGGCTAATTTTGGTCAATAAGATGTGAATTAATTTGATATGTGTAACTTCTGTGTGATCTCCCATATAAAACAAACCATGGCTCTTCTCCTTTCTCTTAAATATGAAGTGCCTGAGACCCAGTTGTGACTATGCTGATGAGGGCAATTCCCTCATGCAGAAGTGGGCAAACTTTTTCTGTAAAGGGCCAGACAGTACATATTTTAGATTTTGTGGGCCACATAGGGTGTTTGTTGAAGAAATCAACCCTGCTATTGCAGCACAAAAGCAGCCATGGACAATACATATACAAATGAAAGTGGCTGTGCTCTAATAAACCTTTATTTTTCAAAATCAGACAGTTGGAGGGCCCTGATCCACAGGCTATAATTTGCTGACTCCTGCTCTAGGGAATGGTAGAAGAACAAGATGAAAAGAACTTCAGAATCCCTGAATGTCCACCTGGAACACAGCCACTGGGTAGTGGGACACTAGTATCTGCATCTGTTGCTGTATGAGAAATGCATTTCTTCTGGAAGCAGAAGGAATTGAGGGAGTCCCTTTGTTGCAGCAGCTTTAAATTTACTCTAACAAACATTGCAAGTGACAGAGAGAGAGTGAATACATAAAAGTTGAATCTGCAATGATAAATAAATAAATAAATACAAACCTACCATATACCTTCCAAACTGATTGCCACAAATTAGGGAATCAAAAATACTAAAGGGGAAAGCAGCAGCTGGATATGATAGTTTCACCACAGTTTCCAGAAATCCACATCATCAGAAAATTAGGGATCACCTTTATTTACATTATTAAAAGGGATCGCTGCCTTCAGCCTTACTACTGAATTTCAATTATCAAGCAGTGAGAGGGCAGGAGAAGGATTGAGGGAAGACAGCAGGACTCTTCACCTCCAATACCTAAATCACATGACAAAAGCAGTGGCCTACGTTGCCTGCATGTATGGCTGTCCCTATTAAAGAAAATGTGCTGAAAGGCCACATCAACACTAGTCTACATACAATGAGCATCAATTACACATGGGACAGGCATGTCTCGGAATCGTAGTTCTTAAATTGTGGCCCCCCATGTTTGTTATTCACTCAACCAGCAAGTTGACAGATTCCTGTATATCCTCCGAATTTCTTATCAGAACTGATAAATATGTAAGCATATTTAATTAGCAAAGAAAATTAATAAAATAGCCTCTCCTTCTTCATTGGGGAGGACATGTTTCCTGCATGGTGGAAGCTTTTCCTTCCACCATGATAGCATCTAGTTCATCATATAGAGTAGATCCTAAATCTAGTCATACATCCAAATAACTGAGGAAGTAGATTTAAAAGTGCATATTCCCATGTGTTGTTCTCAAAATTTCTGTTTTAGTAAATCTAATATGGAGTTTCGAGAGCATATTTTTAAGAACCAGGCGATTATGTGTCTATCCCCCCCCATACCTAGTTCAGTAAACACTGATAGAGAAAAATGCAGTAAATATTATAAAGTTTGGCCCAAGCATGATCCCTGCACCGAGTATTTGTCACAACTTTCCAAACACTAGCCCATTGATAAATGTCTTGGGAAAACAATTCTTAAACCAAATAAAGTAGAAATTGTGCCTAAAATTATACTAACCTAAGCCTTCCTCCTTTCCTTATTTACCCATCACTTTCAGGTGGACAATTAACCTTCAAATTCCTCAGACTTATAAATGTTGACTTTTTCTCTTCTGCCCTTTCCATAGAAAAGGTTCATCTAGTTTTACTGCTTAGGTCCCTTCAGATCCTAGAAAGAAAGAACTGTGTTGTTTTTTTTTTCATCCCTTTATCCCCAGTGCCCAGTATAATGCTTATATTCTCAGACAATAGGAATTGTAACAATGTTTATATATCATATATCTGATAAAGATTAGTATCCAGAATATATAAAGAACTATTATAACTCAACAATAATCCAAATTAAAAATGGGCAAAGGATCTAATAGATATGTCTCCAAAGAAGATATACAAATGTCTAATAAGTACATAAAAAGATGCTAATCACCACAGTCATTAGGGAAATGCAAATAAATACCATAATGAGATAATATTTCATACCCACTAGCATGGCTATAATTTTTAAAAAGACAAACAATAGTAAGTATTAACAAAGATGTAGAGAAATTGGAACCCTCGTATACAATAAAATGATGCAGCTTCTTTGGAAAATAGTCTGGCAAGTTCTTCAAAAGGTTAGAGTTACCATATGAGCCAGCTATTTCACTCTTGGACATATACCCAAGAGAAATAAAAACATGTCCACAGAAAACCTTTTACATGAATATATATGGCAGAATTTTTCATAATAGCTAAAAATTTGGAAACAACCCAGATGTCTTTCGATGAGTGAATGCTTAAACAAACTGTCATACATCCATATCATGGAATAGTACTCAGCAATAAAAAGAATGATACACACAGCAACTCAATCTCTGGATGAATGTCGAGGGCATTATGCTGAGTAAGAGAAGACTGTCAAGAGGGAACATACTGTATGACCCAAATATTTGACATTCTTGAAAAGATAAAGCTATAGTGATGGAAAACAGATCAGTGGTAGCCAGAGGATATGGATGGGGTGAAGATGTGACCATAAAGAGACAGTACAAGGGAGTTTTCAGATAATGGACCAATTCTGTACCCTGATTGTGTGGTGGTTGCACAAATATGTGGATGTGTTAAAATTCATAAAACTGGTTGAGTAGAACTCCATGGTATACATATACCACATTTTATTAATCCACTCATGTATTGATGGGCACTTGGGTTGTTTCCACATCTTTGCAACTGTGAATTGGGCTGCTATCAACATTCTAGTGCAGGTGTCTTTTTTACAGAATGTCTTTTGTTCCTTTGGGTAGATGTCCAGGGCAGTTTAAATTTAAAAGTATATTTATCAGCTTTATTGTGATACAGTTCACATACCATGTAATTTGACCATGTAAAGCACACAATTCAGTGATTTTTTAGTATATTCACGGAGTTGTGTAACCATCACCGCAATCAATTTTAGAACATCTTCATTACTCCAAAAAGAAACCCCATAGCAGTCACTGCCCATTCCTCCTAGTCCATTCCTAGGTAATCACAATTTTATCCCTATAGATTTGCTTATTCTGGAAATTTCATATAAATGGAATCTTACAATACGTGGTCTTTGGAGACAAAATATTTGCAAATCAAATATCTGATAAGATGCTTGTATGCAGAATATATAAACAACCATCGAAACTCTCACGCGTTTCTGTTGGGGATGCAAAAGAGTAAAGGCACCCTGAAAAACAGTTTGGCAGTTCCTTATAAAGTTAAACAAACACTTACCATTTGACCCAATAATCCCGTTACTGAATATTTCCCTTAGAGAAATGAAAACCTGTGTTCACACAAAAATTTGTATATGAATGTTTATAGCAGCTCTATTTGGAATAGCCTCAAACTGGAAAACAAAACAAATATCCTTCAATATGTGAATGGATAAACAAACTATACTATTCAGCAATAAAAAAGAATGAACTATTGATACTTGCAACAACGTAGATGAATCTTGAATGCATTATGGTAAGTGAAAAAACCCAGTCTCAAAAAGCTACATACTGTATGATTCCATTTGTATGACATTTTGGAAAAGGCAAAATTATGGGGAGCAAAACACATCAGTGGTTGCCAGGCTTAGGAGTGAGGGGAGGCTCCACATTCTGTATGACGTGATGATGGTTACAAGAGTCTATGCATTTACAAAAGCTCACAGAACTGTATACCAAGCAAAAGTTAATTTTACTGTATTTGAATTTTAAAAATTAAAGCAAAAATGAAAACCTTCTCTTACTTTCTCTCAAACTTCTTATAGCTTCCTTCCCTCCCCTCTACCATTGGAACCCTCCTTAGAATAGTGTCTTCCCAAACTTTGCTGGGTTTTCTTCTGACCCTCACCCTACTTATTTCTTAGGGAATTTATCCATTCTTTGGCTAAAGAACATATACAAGCTAATAACTACTGAATATGTATCTCCAGCCCAGAACTCTTTCCTGAGCTCCAGACTTGAGGAACCAAGTGCTTTTCAATTTCACCCCAGCGAAAAAACAAACAAACAAACAAAAAAGATCCATTTCCTGTTTTGCTCTCTCTCCTTTTCCCTCACCCCCATCTAATTAATCACCAGGGCATGTTGATTATAATTCCTTTCTAGCTCTGGAACTTTTCTCTGTTCTAATTACTATGACCTCTAGATCATGTGTCATCTTTATCACTGAAATAGCCTCTTAACTGGTCTCCCTGCCTTCAATATTGTACCCCTTCCAGTCCATTCTCCATATTACAACTAGAATGATGAAAATTTCAGATTTGTTCATGGGACTTCCATTGGCCTCAGCATAATCTGAACTCCTTAACATGATCTGCAAACCCTTTCATGATCTTGCCCCTACTCATCTCTCCAGGCTCATCTCACAATTCTCAGCTCTGAAGCTTCCTCTCCACCGGTCCTATCCCCACACTCTATGCTTGAACCACACTCTGCTTGTCTTTCAGTCCCTCAAACATGCCCCTGACTGGGATGCTTCCTCACCAACCTCCCACCTCCTCCACCCCAGCCCCCTTCAGCTGGCTAGATAATATTTATCCTCCAGGTGACAGCTTCCACATCACTTATTCAGAGTATCACTGACTGACCCCACAGCTGAGCTATATGTCTCTTCCCGGTGCTACCGTAATACTGTTACAAGAGACTTGTTCTGTGCTGTAATATTTACTTGTCTGCTTCCCACACAAGATTGTAAGCTCCTTGAGGGCAGTGACTATGTCTTGTTCACATTTTAGTACCAGCCCCTAGCACAGTGCCTGGCACATGGTAAGTATTCAGTAAATATTTCTTGAATGAATGAATGAATGAGAAGGAGGGAGGATGGAAAACAGTCTCTGAGAACAGACCTCTGATTATAGGTCATTATTTTTCTTTATTCTTTTCTATATTTTCCAAGCATTCTATGATGAACATGCATTGCTCTTGTAATCAGAAAATAGTAATACATATTAGAATTAATTTTAAAAGTATATTACCTGGGTGTGGTGGCATGTGCCTGTAGTCCCAGATACTCAGGAAGCTGAGGCAGAAGGATAGTGTGAGCTCAGGAGTTCAAGGCCAGACTGGGCAACATAGTGAGTCCCCATCTCTAAACAAAAGTATATTAAGCATACTCAGAATAGAAAAGAGGAAAATCTATGAAGGAAATTAAAATCACTCATAATCCTACCACCTAAAGATAACTCTTGTTAATATTTTATTGTATCCTTTCCAACATTTTCTATGCATATATTTTTTAAACATTAAGATCTTACTATGTTCTGTTTTGAATTCTGCTTTTTTCACTAACACCAAAAATAATTTCTCATTATTTCAAGGTACTGTTTATTTAACCATTCTCTGCTATCTAACATTAAGATTTTATCCAATTTTCCACTATTATGAATAATGTGAATAGTATCATTGAACATAAATTTTTCTGCTCATTTGTAATCATTTCCACAGAAAAGAATCCTAGGAGCAAAATTACTGGCATGAATTTTTTAAAGGCCCAATGTGTATGGCCAAATTATTTTCCAGAAAGCTTATACTAATAAAAGCTACTTGTGGGCCTACTATATGCCAGATATTGCTTTAGGTAGATTTTATTATGCCTGTTTTGCAGCTATGAAAACTAAGGTCCATTGACATTATTTGCCCAAGAGGCAAAGCTATAATAGAATTCATATTGAGAATTGCCCAATTTCAAAGCTCATGTAATTTCTGTGTGGACTTTAAAAATAAATTATTTTTAAGTTATCAAATTATACATTTACTAAAGAAAATATGGAAAATACAAGTAGAAAGTAGAGAAAATGAAAATAAATTACCCATGAATCCACCACTTTCAACAGTTTAGTGTATTTCCTTTCCAGATAACAATTTTTGGGTCAAAAATAACAATAGCATTTTGCATCCTGCCTTTTTCACTTAACGTTTTTCAATGCCAATCTATACTTTTCATAGTGGTTGCGTATTATTGTCAAACGGGTGTTACTGTATGAATATTTACGGGTTTTCAGCTCACCTGTGAATTTCTTCTCTTTATTCCCAGGATCCACCATCTCCCACGAGGCTTACAGAGTGCAGTGTTGGGAACCGTTCTAATCTTCAAAATAAGTCACCATGTTGGATTGAAAGCTTCACAGTTTGAAAGCATCCCGTCAAATAGTTGCTGTGCAAATGTTTCAGGACTTTACATTATTTAATTTACTGACTGAACTCCAATTTGGTAGCAGTTAATTCGAGTTCATTCTTCCTTTCCCCTCCCCCAATCTGTGAAAGCCTAAATGTAAAATATATATTTTTTCATTCATTTTATCAGGTGAAAGGGAATTCAGAAGACTTCCTTGGAGTCTTTAATTCCCATAGAAAGACTATTAATTGTATCGATAGGGTCTTTTTGGTGTTGAGGGGAATCAGACTGCGTTATAAACGTGTACGTGCAGCGTAGCTATACAAAACTCTGCTATCATGTTGTGAAAATTCAGGTTAAAAAATCGGAGGCATTTATTTAACCATGCTTTTTCTCTAAATAGCAATTTAAATATTTGCTGAGCTTTAAACCACCCGTACATCAGGTATCTAAAATTTGAGAGGGTGATTCAATACACTGTGACCAAGGTCTTCAAATTGGGAATGGAACAGTGTAAAACCTGTTCTCTGTCACGGGGCTTCCTGAAAGTACCACGGCTAATTGAGAAGATCAAATCAGATCAGGTCAGGACTTCCACTTTATTAAATATAACAATTAGTGTTTTAAAGACCTTTAATGCCAGGCCGTGGTAAAATTCTCCAATTACTTTTATTCATTTATCTGCTGCCTAGCTTTATTTTAGCCTTTATGAAAGAAAAACTACAAGCCTAAATTGTGGACCATAGGTTTTGTTAAGGGTTTTTCAGGGTCATTTTCAGGTTTAATGACAATACTATTCATAAGAATAAAGTTTCACAGCTGACATTAGCCTGAGGATTAGCACTAAAAATCTGTTTTCACAGCAAGGGTTAATGTACAGATAGTGATAACCAAATATGCCAATCCATCCCTCCTTCCTTCTTTCCTTCCTTGCTTTCTTTTTTCTAGCTCCAGTGGTAGTTTAGCCATTAAAATAGTTTACATCCATTTCCCCATTTATTTATAATCAGCCTTTCTTTCAGTCCTAGTGCCTGAATCAATGAGTATGAACACTAATGCTGCTTCTTTATAATAATAATACCTAAGAGTATTGATGTTTTTCATTTTTCAGCCAGCACTCCAGTGCCCACCTGCTGACAATAAAAGCTCACAACTCTTACAGAGATCAGTGGGAGTTAGAGGCATTTTACAGATATCAAAGAATTGAGCTTCTAGGGGGATTGTTACATTTACTAAATTATCCCCCCCCAAAAAATCTTCTTGAGTAAAAGAAAGTTGCCTGCCACAAACAATTCAGTGTTGCGGCTCCAGTGGAGCTGAGAAGGTGGGCAGTCCAGCTTTTTAAAGCAACAACAAAACCTGTTCATTTGGACCCCCTAAGTAACTTTCACCGAGTTTTTTTTGTTTTGTTTTGTTTTTTTTGAGACAGGGTCTCACTCTGTCACCCGAGCTAGAGTGCAGTGGTGTCATCATAACTCACTGAAGCCTCAAACTTCTGGGCTGAGGCAGTCCTCCTGCCTCAGCTTCTCAAATAGTTGGGACTACAGGCATGCACCGCCATGCCCGGCTAATTTTTCTATTTTTTGTAGAGACAGGGGGGTCTCACTCTTGCTCAGGCTGGTCTTGAACTCCTGACCTGAAGCAGTCCTCCCGCCTCAGCCTCCCAGACCAAGGTGAGATTTTAGCATAAATTAAATGGATGGCGGTCAGCATTTCATTTAAGAGAGTAGAAGACATGAGTAAATCTATTAGGTCCTGTTTCTCAAACTCAGAAGCCAAGAAGCAGCCTAGAAGACTATGCACACTGGGTTTCATGGTGAAATTGTATATGGTCAGATGGAAAAAATTAACCCCCTTCTGCTCTTTCTCTAAAACACTCTCTTGTTTAGGTTTCTCTTGAAAGGTTATTTGGTCATCCACAGGGTCTTCTGACGGACAAGCCTTGCCTGCTATTCATATAGAAATGAACCATTTTCTAAATGCAGGGCCATTACTTACTGCACAGACAGTAGGCCTCAAAGCAATCTTCCCCTTTCCCATCTATCATCTTCTGCCAAGAGTTTAGGCAGATCAGCTGCTAACTATGATTCAAAGTCAGAAAGGCATCAAGAACTTCTTTGATGCATGGAGTGTATCAGCACTCAGCTCCCACAGAAACCAGGTCATAAAAGAAAGCGTCAGTAAACTACAGGGAAGCACTGGGAGGGTAAAACTCAGGAAAGCCATAATGCAAAGCTGATTGTCTAATGTCTTGCAGAGTTACACTGTCTTCAAAAAGCCAAATAGATCAGGGTTTGGGGGGGGACTTTTTTTTTTTTTTTTTGTAGAGACACGGTCTTACTCGACTGGTCTTGAACTCCTGGCCTCAAGCAATCCTCCTGCCTCAGCCTCCCAAAATGCTGGGATTACAGGTATGAGCCACTGGGCCCACCCTAAATCAGGGTTTTACCTGGGGCTTGGAGAAAAAAGAAACCCTGTTCTTATCTTAGCACCTTGATCCCATTAGTTTATAGACTCTGATGATAGCCCTATCCATGGATCATTTGGGTATTGACCAATGTACATAGGCATCCAACTGGTTGATTACTGATCAAGAAGACAGAGAGGTTTGTTTAATAATTAGCACACCCTGATCTGGCTCCTTTGCTTGCATTTCCTCGGAGCCCTATCAAGTAGCCCCTATGGGATCTCATTCCCCAATCTTTGGTATTCATTTTCCCCATTTGCAAAATGAAGATACTTGTTGTTAGACTCCTACAGCTGAAAGGTGCTATGTTAACTCCCCAGTGCTCTTATATGTCTTTAATTTCAGGACTACAATGAAAAGTTTAATCATAATAGTATTTCTAAGCAAAACAGTGTCCTTCATCCTTTCTTCCATGCTCATTGCTGATTTGTTCTTACAGAGCTTAGAGCGTTTTGTTAATGTTTTCCCATTTGTTCCAACAGTGTCCTTGGAAAGAGAATTAAAATTATTTTCCCCATGGTACAGCTGGAAAAATTAAGGGGAAAAGAGATGAAGTGCCCTCTAAAAGCACATAGCCGTCTTACTGTTGACTTGGCTTCCTAGTACTGGAATTGCCATGGAACAGCTTAGAACATTAAGAGCAATTTGGACAGGATCACATTCCAAAAGAGTCCCACTTTGTCAAAAATCTCAAAGTATGCAATTTATACAACTCTTATTTTCTGTGTGATAGAAATGCGATATGTGCCTGTTTCCCCCACTTGCCCTGTGTGACACATACCTTTCACCAGTGCCATTATCTCCTGTGGCACCCAAGAGCCCAGTCGCAGGCTGTCTTTGCCAGAAAAAAGAATGTGCTTGCCCATGTTTATGCCAAATTGCACAACGTGTAGACATTGAGGTTAATGGAGATTTAAGCACAATCTTAGCAGGTATGTTTTAAGAGTATTAAATATGCATTATTATAACATGCACTTAAAATTTAACAAGGCCCAAATTCACAGGAATATAAGTCATTCAAAGCTTATCCTTTTTTCCTCTTGTCACACGTATCTACATACACATGTGCCCATGCACACGCACACACACACAAACACACACACACACACACACACTTTCCCCAGAGCACACTGCCTGGTTATCAAGAGCAAATATTTTAAAATAGTGATTCTCTGTCCTCTCCTTTTAGAAAAAAAGTCTAATAATCAAAGCAGGTGAAGAACATTCCATTTATGCATTCCAGAACCTCTGCTCTCAGAGTGGCTGAGAGACTGAGTTGGTACAAAGGACATGTTCTAAGCAGAGGCATAGAGGGCATCTAACAAGATCATCAGGCTCTTCCACAAGTCCCATGTTCTTAGAAAACTCATGAGCTCCGTCCAGTTAGTAGGAAATGGCTGATTAGGTATGGTACAGCTGCACTTCTTCAACCATAGTTGTAATGTACCATATTAAATCGTAGCCTTTTGCATGTGGGATATAATATAATAATGAATGGGTGGCTCCTAACAGCATGCACCCCGTGAGTGTTTACTTCCCCAAAAGGGCTAGGGCTGTGTCCTGCATAGTGTCCAAAACCATTAAATGTGTTATTTGGAGCAACCTGTACACGGCCAGCAGAATGCATTAAAATAGACAATGAATTCAATATATCAGAAAATAGATTCTTAGTAGGGAATTGTGTTAAAGGAAAAAAACAATAAGATGCATTCAAGGAATAATTGCTTTCACCCTGCTGGCTAAATCTGCAAAGGAACATAGCAGGAAAGCTGGGACTGGGTCTTGGTACTAATACATGAACTGTATTGGAGAACCAGAAAAAGAAAGGCACTGGGGACCTCAGCAGTTAAGCTCAACTTGCCAATTTGCCACAAATCCTTTTTTCCACCAATCTGCTAAAAGTGATTGTATATAGTATTCTCAAAACCGTGTGTCTTGCTGCAGAAATACTGACAATGCTGGCCAGCTTTATCTTCCTATGTCCTTTATTAAAAGTATATGCATAAAATGGTTGTTTCTTTTCTATATTATGGTTTTGTTAAACAATGTCAGCAAAGCCTAAAGTTTCAGACCACTCTAGTGGAAATTTCTCTACATCTCATTTCATGGGGGTACAGTGGAGTTTATTCACTTCTAGATTGATTGGTATGTGTTGTATGTAGACTCCTCTGTAACATCTCTTCTGAATACCCCCCCATCCTACGTGTTCAGTGTTTCTTTCTTATGTTCCTACGTGAATATGAGTTAGGAAATGAGTAACAATGGCTTTGAGATAGAAAGCTGACCAGTCTAATGGCACTTAACCATGTTCAGCCTCAGCCTCACACACTTCTGCCTTTCACTCTACCATTGTGCGAAGTAAAAGGAAAAAGAAAGAACTTGTCATGCGTGCCTAAGGGAGATGTGGACTCTGGTTTGCTTTTTCTTACATTTTAGACTATGTTTATTATTCTCCAAATGCATGTCACCTGTAAAAAAGAATACAATGGTCCTGAGAAAAGAACACAGTCGCCCACTTGCTCCTAAATCATACATTACCCTCAGAAAAGTATTTGAAGAGACCCTCATTAAGTAAGCCCCAAATAAATTTCTCTCAGTCAATGCACCATTTGCACAAAAAGTCCCTTTCATACAGAATGGAGAAAGCCCCCCAATTAGGCAACCAAGAAGGCAGAAGTCATTGACAATGCAGAGCATTGAAAGCTGGAGTTTGGAACAGTCATTGCTGACTGTCTGACTAAATAATGGAGAACTTGAATCACTTAGGAGAGGCCCGATCCATAAAGGTCAGACTTAACACACAACCAGAAAGAAGTCTTTTATTCCAGCTAAGCTTATAAAAAAGTACTTACTTTGTCCTAGGTAAAGACCTCAAATATATCTGCTGAAAATCCAATTTCATTTATTTCAATGCATCAGCTACAAACAGCTTGAATTTGCATCATAAACACAATGTAAAAGAATTCATATCATATTAGAAACAAAGGACAACTAATTTCTTTCTAGATTAAAAAAGGAAACCTCTTTACAAGAATTTTGAGTAAATGTTACCAAGGAAATTTAAGGCATAGATGTTTAAAAGGAAACCTTAATTCATAGATACAAATATATATGTATAATGCTTTATACAGGAACATCTAAACATATTGACATGTTATAAACAATAAAATTTTTGAAATCAAGTTTTGTCACTATATACAATGATATTGAAAACTAGTCAGTTTCTCTCGGAATATTAAAATATTCATTCTCACATAGTAGCATAATGTTTCAGCGTTTAGACTTCCAAATCTAGAGGGGTGGGAAATTTATGATAGCAAAAACTACATTTTAAGCAAATGATTTTTTTAAAAAGTATTTGAATATGTTTATGGCTTTGAAAGAAATTTTCCTCATAAACCTTAACTGAAGTACGCAAATCAATTTTGCAAAATACTTCAGTCTCAAACCCAGATCCTGACAATGTTAGCAGACTCTATAATAAATCTGACTATAGCATATAAAAATCTCAATGAAAATAAAACAATTCACTGTACAGGGAAAGCAGAAGTTTTGCTATTGTTACATTAAAGAATGTAGGTTACCAATTAGTCAAAAATTGTCATTAAGTTATACTTAACAACCGTCTGTCATACCACACATAAATTATCCTAGACAATTAGAAAACACTATTAGAGTAACGTGGTTCAGAGGGACCCAATACAAATGCAAATCTGAAGTTGCTTCTGAATCACAAAGAGTCTGTGTGTGGCAGGGCTACCAGGTTCGGAGAGTTGAGGGTCCTGTGAGATGTAAAAAATCAAGGGAAATACTTGGGAACTGAGCCAAGATGAGACAGGAAACGTTAAAATTTTTAACCCTTTCTCCACTTGATTGTCATTTCCCCTAAACTGTGAGGCTTTCTATTTTCTACCTACATATTTTCAATCTATAAAAACTAGTTTTCTTGAGAGTAAAATCAATTTGACTCTTCTGTGTCTATCTGATTAGCTGAATGATCCAGAGATGACTTCAGACTTGGCATTTCTATCATTGCCTTCGTCTGCTTATCTTAACAGAACCACCTGAAGCACCTAATTCTTTTTGTTTTTCAAAATCCTTTTATATCAGTTCTTCCAGATGTGCCCTATTCTTCTAATGCTACTTACTCTCTTGTGGTATGAATATACCATAATTCACTATTTCCCCTGTAAGCTGTCCTAATGTTTTTCTTTTATTAATGGTATAAAGAACATGTTTGTACATGTGTATTTAGGATTTGTGTGAGTATTTCTGTAAGACAGTCCTAGAAGTGAAATGTTGGATCGTATGATATGTGCATTTTTAAGTGATCATTGGCTTGTCAGGTCCAGCTGGCCTAATCCAAATTCTTGAGCTGGAAGAAGAATTAGAGGGCTTGTGACCCAGTGCGCTTTATAACAAGAGAGGCAAATTTGGAACAACAATGCTCCGGTGGCAACTGGAGATCAAAGTGGAGCTAGAACAAGAGGACGGGACTGAAGATGCTGACCTGGAAGCTCCCTCAGAGGTGCTGGTGTGGGCTGTGTATCTTCTGAGAACACGCGGATCTAGAGGAAGAGCCACCGTCGAGAACTGGGAAGGGGAAGAGGAGCACTTGAGGGAATGCAGGGAACCAGGGCAGAGAGAGGGTCCAGCACAGCCTGGTGCCATCAGCAAAGCCAGGGGCTGGAAAAATGAAGGAGGATTTGGAGCACCTATTTCTAAACTTTATTTTTAAATACTTTAATTAGTCATAAACTTATGAAGTTTTCTACTCTTTATTCGCCAAAAGTTTTGAACAACCTCAGCTCAGCCAAAGTCATCAGAAACAACTTTGCATTCATATGACTGTTTTCAAAGGGTGTAGACACCACAGTCCTTGTTGATAAACTTAAAAAATGTATATATTATATGGAGTTTTTCTAGTGCTGCCCAATCTAGCTTTTAAATCTACTTCTTCATGATAATAAGCTATTGTAGGGGCCAAGGGAAAGCCTTTCCTTCACCCTCTGAAGGCTCACTGAAAAACCAATTGACAAAATGTAGATTAATTGGAGAAAAGGCATACATTTATTAACGTGCACACGGGGAGAACCACAGAGTGACTACCCCAACCTTCCCAGTGAGGTTCAGAAGGTTATATACCATCCTAAGGTTACAGAAAGAATGGGGGCTTGGGTCTTGGCAAAACAGGTCATCAGAGGGGGAGAAGAGGAGACCTGCCTGGCAAAAGTGATCTTGTGATAGATGAAATCTCACAGGTAGCAGCCCTCACAGAGAATAGATGGTAAAAGTTTCTTTAAAAGTGTCAGACTCTCAGTTAATTTTTCCTAGATCTGGACCAGGGAAAGCCTGAGAAAACTTGGCTACATCAATGCAGATTTTCTCTACGGCTGCAAATCTCCCCCACGAAAGGCAGCTCTGCAGGGCTACTTCTGTTTGTAGGCCCTCTGAACAGCCATCTCAAAATATGTCAAAGAAGTGTATTTCAGGGTGAAGTATTTTGATTTCCTACACTGTCATCCTTGTGAACACTGTTGACAAGACTCGAAGGGGGAGTAGTAGGAAGGGAGAAAGAGGGGGACAGTGTTTGAACTCATTTGAGGTTGCCTTAAACCTCATTTTGGTCATGCACCCCTTTCAGAAGCAGGAAAAAAAGTATGGAAACTCTTCACATAAAAATACACACACACACACACAATTTTACAATTTCAGGGAGTTTTAAGAAGCCCTGAAATATATTCACATACCCTAGTTAAGAATTCCTACCTTACATTGTGTCCTGTCTTTATAGAATCATCGAATCAAATAAGTGCATTCGTATGCAACCCTGTGCTACATTATCAAACTGGCCTACAAGTTACCAATTAATGCATTCTATTACTGAGTTTATTATATTTTCAGAATTTGCTATTTCCATAATCCTCCACCCCGTTACCTGAGGCTTTGGAGCAGTTGGATGAGCAGCAATATGGTCGTTGCTAAGGATATCAGAGAGATGGGCTGTGTACACAGCAGGTACTATATAAAGTCTTCTCTTCAGACAACAGGGGACCAAATGTCTCTCATCAAATTAAAGGAGTCTTAAGATGACAGCTGTTGGAATATTTAGCTCATGTCAGTGTTATTTTTAGTGACATTGACATTGGTTTTTAAATGTCAGAAATGGGTGTTTAAGGAGAATTTTCTATTATAAACATTATTCTCATTTTTACTCTCAAACCCTCTGTCACTTATTGGAGCTTACAAATTGCATGTCTAAAGTTTTCATAGGTCTTTTAATTGTGTATGAATTAATACTACATGGAAGTTATTCTTAGAGTGGGGACCCTAAAGAACCAACCAAAAAAAGCAGGGGAAACAATCTCTAGATCTCATACATAGCCAGAAACAGTTCATTTTACCCTCAGTCGGTGTGGAAAAACATCTGGTACTACATGGACGATAGGCTGGAATACTCACAAGAGTTTTATGTAGTTCATAGTAGGGAAACATGCCTAGACGAAAGGGTGCTCTGGATCTGCCCAGAAAAGCTTAAAAACAAACCTTTTAAGGATGAAATTGTTCACAATTCACTTCACTGCGTCCTAGAACAAAACTCAAGAATAGTAATGGCAACAAAAATATCTAGCACCCAACATGGTGAAATTCACAATATCTGGTGTCAATGGAGAAAAAAAGCCAAACTCTGTAAAATAATTTTAAAGAGATTTACTCTGAGCCAAATTTGAGGGCCATGACCCGGAGCCACGTTCAAGAAGCCTTGAGCAGGTGGACTCGCTGTGGCTGGGTTACAGTTTGGTTTTATACATTTCAGGGAGACAGGGGTTACAGGTAGAGTCATAAATCCATACGTGGGAGCCATACATTGGTTTAGCCCAAAATGGTGTGCCATCTCAAAGGGGGAGAGCTTACAGATTATTGGTGGGTTTAAATATTCTTTGACTTGTAATTGGTTAAAGATATGAAGCTTTGTCTAAAGGTTTGGAATGTTTTAATGTAAGGAGCCGTTTTCAGAGATAAAGAGATAAGCCACCAGACATATATTTGTTGTGTAAATTGAGGACCTGTAGGGTCACAAAGGCCAACTCCAAGAAGGGAGGGGGGCATGATGAGACATGTCTGACCTCCCTCCTCCTGGCTGGCAATTTAGTTTTAGGATATTCCTTTGGCCACGAGGGGGCCCATTCTCTCAGCCAGTGAGGGGGTGGGCCTTAAGATTTTATTTTAGTTCACACTGGCATCCAATAAAAAATTACCATGTATTCTGGCCGGGCGCGGTGGCTCACGCCTGTAATCCTAGCACTCTGGGAGGCCGAGGCGGGTGGATGGCTCAAGGTCAGGAGTTCGAAACCAGCCTGAGCAAGAGCGAGACCCCGTCTCTACTACAAATAGAAAGAAGTTAATTGGCCAACTAAAAAATATATAGAAAAAATTAGCCGGGCATGGTGGCACATGCCTGTAGTCCCAGCTACTTGGGAGGCTGAGGCAGAAGGATCACTTCAGCCCAGGAGTTTGAGGTTGCTGTGAGCTAGGCTGACGCCACGGCACTCACTCTAGCCCGGGCAACAGAACGAGACTCTGTCTCAAAAAAAAAAAAAAAATTACCGTGTATTCAAAGGAGCAGTAAAATACAACCAATCAAGAAAAGAAAAATCAATCTGTAAAATCAGACCCAAAAGTGACAGAGATAATAGAATTTGAAGAAAAGAATTAAAACAGTTATTATATCTACATTCCATATATTCAAAAAGGTAGAAGAAAATATAAACATATTAAGGAGAAACATGAAAAATAAAAAAGTAAACTTCTAAAGTTAAAAAGTGACAGAGATGAAAAAGTATGCTGGATGGTATTAACAGGTGATTAGACACTGCAGAAAAATGACTGGTGAACTTGATCACAGAGCAAGTTTAGATAGTTTAGAAACTACCTAAAGTTAAGCAGAAAAAAAAACAAATAAATAAAACAGACAATCAGTGAGTTTTGGGACATCCTCAAGCTGCTTTATATAAGTGTAATTGTAGCCCTCAAGGGGAGGGAGCATAAAAACATTTTGGAGAAATAGTGGCCAAAGGAGACTAATTCCAGAACGGTGGTGAGAGGAACTCCATAGACACTCTCTCCAGAAAAAGAACCATACTGGTGAAAATTATTTTTAATACAACAATTTTAAGTCTCTGGGAATTGTCCTAAGAGCATATAGCAAATGAAGAAACCATGATTCAAGAAAGTCTACCAAATCTTACTATGAACAGTGAGAATGTATGGCATTTAAAACGCAGCCTCCCCCCGCCAGCTCAGAAAGATCCAGGCTCTACTCCAATTGGACACGGGGTCCCTCTCCCCCCCAGTTACAAGTGAAGGCTTTGATATCCACCCTAGTGTGGCAAGCCACCAACATTTCTCCCTCTCCTCCTCCAGTTCTATGTGGCAGAAGCTCAATCCAAGACAAGAGTGACTGAGGACTTTGGGATTCTTCATTCACCAATTCACAGCCAAGGGGCAGGATTGTACCCAGGCAAGGCAATCTGAGAATGCCAGTGCCCCAACACCTTTCATGGTAAAACACTCAGAACATTAGGAATGGAAAGGAACTTCCTCAACATAACAAAGGGCGTTTATGAAAAACCCACAATATCATACTCAAAGGTGAAAGAGTAAAAGTTTTCCACTTAAGATCAGGCACAAAAATGTATTCCCAGTGTCACTACTGCTATTTAACATTATACTCGTCTAGAGGGCAAAGGCTCTTGCCCCCCTAAGATTTGCTGCAAAATCACTGACATGAGGTGGATTGATTAGTAGGAGGAAGAAGAGGCAAATTTATTTTAAAGTGTATGCAAGGGAATCCTCAGAATGAAGATTCAATGTCTCAATAAGGTACAGAGGTTTTTAAAGAATGGGGGCTTGAAAGCAGAAAAAGAGGTTTGAGAAGGAAGGAGGAAGAGGCTTGACTAGCTAGCAAATCTGGTCTTGATATGTAAATGAAACCTTACAGGTAACAGCCCCTAGAGAGAATAAATGGTAAAAGTTTTCTTTTTTCAGACTTTTAAAGGTGTCAGACTCTGAGTTAATTTTTTTCTAGATCAGGAAAGGATAGACCTGGCTGCATTCTCTACAGATGTAAATTTGTCCCCACAAAAGACAACTTTGCAGTGTCTACCTGTGAGACACGTGACAGCCATCTCAACATATGACAAAAATATATTTTGCAGTAAAATATCTCTAATTCCCTTCACTGGAAATTCTAACCACAGCAATTAGACAATAAAAGGAAGGAAGGAAGGAAGGAAGGAAGGAAGGAAGGAAGGAAGGAAGGAAGGAAGGAAGGAAGGAAGGAAGGAAGGAAGGAAGGAAGGAAGAAAGGGGCTGAAGCAATTGATGGGGAGGAAGGAAGGAAGGAAGGGAGGAAGGGAGGGAGGAAGGGAGGGAGGAAGGAAGAAAGGAAGGGAAAAAAAGGCAACAAAACTGGAAAGGAAGAAGTTAAACTATCCCTGTTCATGGATGATATGATCCTATATAAAGAAAAATCCCAAGGAATCCATCAGAAAGCAACTAGAGCTAATAAGTTTAGCAAAGTTACAGGGTATAGGAAATTAAGAGAGCAATTCCATTTATAACAGCATCTAAAAGAATAAAATACCTAGGAATAAATTTAAAGAGGTGAAGACTTACATACACACTGAAAACTACAAAATGATGTTGAAAGAAATTAAAGAAAACCTAAATAAATGGAGAGACATCTTTGCTCATGGATAGGCTTAATATTGTTAGGATGTCAATGAAACTGCCCTTTACAAATCAATAAAGGAGAACAAGGCAAGAACTATGGTAAGGGCCTAAAACTCTGCACAGGTACAGGCCTAGCTAAAAATATTGATAATAATAATCAGCCACTGTCCCCTTGTTTGCTTCTCTGTAATTGCTACTCTAGAGTCACATGGCTGGTGGTCATAAAGATTCTTAACATTCTCCATAGATGACATCACCTTTTCAAAACCTAAAGGTAGTTTCTGAGATATCTTCCAGGTCCCACATTCCAGAGTATTGGCTGACCCCTCCAGACTGGTGGCCCAAACCAAGAAACTGACTCAACTGGAATTGTGACCTCACCAAATGAACTGACTCAACACAAGATGATTTCTACACCGTTATAATTTTGCCCCAAACCTAACCAATTAGCAAATTGCCAAATCCTTTGCCCACTAAACTATCTTTAAAAACCTGTTCTCCCAAATTCTCACAGAGGTGGATTTGAGGAATTCCTCCCATCTCCCCACCTAGCACTCTGTGGAATTAAACCCTTTCTCCATTGCAACCCTGACTGCCTCAGTGCATTAGCTCTTCCCTGTGTAGCAGGCAATACAATCCAGTCGGGCAGCAGCATCAATACTACCGAAAGTGATCTACAGATTCAACACGATTTCTATCAATATTCCAACACCTTTTTTTTTTGTCTATAGAAAAGCTGATCTTTAAATTCATATGGAATTTCAAGGGACCTCAAATTGCCAAAATAATCTTGAAAAAGCAGAACAAATTAAGAAGATTCGCATTTCTCAATAGCAAGCCTTGTTACTAAGCTACAGTGATCAAAACTTTGTGCTACAGGCATAAGGATAAACATATAGACAATGCAATAAAAATGACAGTCCTGAAATAAACATGTACATCTATGGACAATTGATTTTTCACAGGGGTACCCGGTTCATTCAATGGGAAAAGACTAGTCTCTTCAACAGATGGCAGTGGTACAACTGGATATCCTCATGTAATTGGGTGCAGGCCCGGCTACTCACTGCTTGTAAGAGGCAATAACAAGGACAAGGTGTAGTGAAAGGAAAGTGACTTCATTCCAGAGCTACCATTGGGAAAATGGCCAAGGCCTCAAAGAAACCATTTCAAAGTCTTGGGCTGAGGGTAGGGGTTTAAAAAGGGAATTTGGTATGAAGAGCACATAGGAGTAGCAAGGAAGTGCTGGTCAGCATGACTTGTCCCGATCACCATCTTGAATTATTGTTCTGCCTGGTGAATGGGCTGGGCCATCTCGAAGGCTATATATCTATAAATTAACTGCAGCCTTGAAGTAATCTCCTGGTGGGGTCTGGATTGTTTCAAGACTCAGTCTCTGGACTTTCTAAATGAGCACATAATTAGACAGGCAAAACTTGAGAAAGGGAGTACCTGGTGGAAAGAAGGAGGGTAAAGGTCAGTATTTCCTCATTAAGAGCATAACAAGAAATAGGCAAGAAAATTTCAAAATGGGGTACTGAAAAACAGGACACTGTTTACACACATACAAAAGAATGAAGTTGGACCCCTACCTTACATGTACAAAGTTAACTAAAAATATATCAAAGACCTAAATATAAAGCTACAACCATAAAACTCTTATAAGAAAACAGGGCAAAATGTTTGTGACCTTGGATTTAGCAATGGATTCTTGAATATTCCAAAAGTACAAGCAACAACAACAAAAAAACATAAATTGGACTTCAAATTTAAAAGCTTTGTGCATCAAAAGACATTAACAAGAAAGTGAAAACATAATCTACAGGATGGGAGAAAATATTTGCAAATCATACAACTGATAAGGGTGTAATATTCAGAATATATAAAGAACTACAACTACAAACAACCCAATTTAAAAAATGGGCAGGGGACCAGAATAAACATTTCTTCAAAGAAGATATACAAATGGACAATAAGTACATGAAAAATGTTTAAAATCATCTGTCATTAGGGAAATGAAAATGAAAACCACAATGAGATACTACTTCCCACCCACCAGAAAGGTTATAATGTACATGTAAAATTAAAAACCTAGAAAATTACAAGTGTAAAGGGTGTAGAGGAATTGGAACCCTTGCACATGGCTGTTGGGAATGTAAAATGGTGCAGCCACTGTGGAAAACAGTTTGGCAATTCCTCAAAAATCTAAATATAGAATTGTAGTATTTCCCAGCAATTCTACTCCTACATATATATCCAAAAGAATTGAAAACAAGGACTTAGATACTTGTATGTCAATGTACATTGCAGCCTTATTCACAACAGCCAAAGGGTGGAAAGAACCCAACTGTCCATCAAAAGATGAATGGATAAACAAAATATGGCATATACATACAATGGGCTACCATTTAATCATAGAGGAATGAAGTTCTGATATATGCTACAGCATGGATGAGCCTTGAAAACATCATGCTAAGTTAAATAAGCCAGACACGAAGGACATATATTGCATGAGTCCACTTCTATGAAATATGCAGACGAGGTAAATTCATAGAAACAGTAAGTAGATAAGAAGTTACCAGGGCCTGGGGGGAGGGGAGAATGGGGAATTATTGCGTAATGGTTACAGAGTTTCAGTTTGGGGTGGAAAAACTTTTGGCAATAGATATAGTGATGGCTGCACAACATTGTAAATGCAATGCCACTGACCTGTACAAGTGAAAATGGTTAAAAATCACAAAACTGTATGTATACATATTTTATTACAATAATAAAACAGAAATACTTTCCTAGACAAATAAAAATGAGAGAATATGTTGATAGTATACCTGCCTAATAAGAAATACGAAAGGAAGTTCTTCGATATGAAAAAAGTGACCCCAGATAGTAATACAAATCCACACACACAAAAAATGAAACAGCACTAGGTTATTATAATTATATATACATATGTAATTATCATAAACATTATATATTATGTAATTTTAATTATATGTAATTACAATTATAATTTATAACATGATTATAAATGAACTTATAAATGCATATTTCTTTTATTAACTGATATAAAAAGCTATTGTACAAAACAATACAGGTATGTATATAATGCATTGTTGGGCCTATAATATATAGAAATATATTTGGCAATAACAGCACAAAGGAAGTGGGAGAGAGCAAAGCTGTATCAGTCAATAAGGAAATGATGTAGAAACTACATAAAACAGTGACAAAAAACCAGAAATGGTAAATAAGAAGGTTAATATAACAAATTTTGTGAATATATACTTGTTATACTTTTTCATCTCTTAGATCTTCAAAAGATATAAAATTATATAAAGTAATAATAACAGTTTATTGCTGGGTATTTAACATATATAGATGTAATACACAATAATAGTGCAAATAGGAGGAAGAGGAAATAGAGCTATAAAGGAGTCATGTTTCTATGTCATTGAAAATAAGTATGGTTCTGTGATATTATGATACATTGTACCTTACCCTACGCATCTCTTTCATCTGGCTGTTCATCTGTATCCTTTATAATACACCAGTAACCATAAGTATCTCCTTGAGTTCTGTGACCCATCGAACAAATTAATTGAACCTGACAAGGGGGCCTTGGGAACCCCCATCTTATAGCTGGTCGATCGGAAACAAAGGCAAAACCAGTTGGCACTTGTGACTAGTACTTGAAGTGGGAGGCCATCTTGGGGGACTGATTGCTTAACCTGTGGGATCTGATATTATCTCCAGGTAGATAGTGTCATAACTGAATTGCATTAGGGGACACCCAGTTGGTGTCCACTGGAGATTGATTGCTTGGTGTGTGGGTAGAAATCCCCATAAATCTGGTATCAGAAGTGTTGTGTGGAGTGTATGAGAGTAGGAAAAACACTTTGGCCTTTCCTATCTCTAACAGAATCTAAAGTAGATTCTGGTAAGTTGAGATGTATATGGCAAGCCCTAGCATCTAGAATAACCAATAAGAAAATAAGTCAAAACATATAGTAAAAAATAAAATAATTAAAGTGCAATATTATAAAATAATCATTTAATGCCAAAGAAAGTAGGGAAGGGGGAGCAAAGGAATAAGAAAGATATGAAATATACAGAAAAGAAAAAGTAAAATGGTAGACATAAATCCAACTATAGCAATGATAATATTAAATGTGAATGAATTAAGCAATTGAATCAAAAGTCAGAGGTTGTAAGAATAAAGTAATATCCAACTACATCCTGTCTACAGAACAGACACTTTAAATTCAAAGATGAAAATAGATTGAAAGTAAATAGATGCAAAAAGATATATCGTACAAAGAGCAACCATAAGAAAACTGGAGAGACTATACTATTATCAGCCAAACCAGATTTTAAACAAAATATGTTAATAGAGATGAAGAGATATGTTTTATAATGATAATGGTGAAAGTCTAGAATTGTTTTCCCTAAGATCAGCTAAGACTGGTTGCAAGACAAGGATGTCTGTTTTCACCACTTTTATTAAGCATGATAATGGAAGTTCTAGCTATAGCAATTGGGCAAAAAAGAAATAAAAGGCATCCAAGTTGGAAAGGAAGAAGTAAAACTATCTCTACATAATAACGACATGATCTTATATACGGAAAATCATACAGAATACACATACAAACAAAAAAACAGTTAAAGCTAATAAGCCAATTAAGTGAAGTTGTAGAATACAAGATCAACACAAAAAATCACTGCTATATCTATACACTAGCAATGAACAATCTGAAAGGAAATTAAGAAAACAATTTCATTTACAATAGCATCAAAAAGAGTAAAATATTTAAGGATAAACTTAACCAAGGAGCTGCAATGCTTTTACACTGAAAACTACAAAATATTATTTAAAGAAATTTAAAAAGACCTAAATAAATGAAAAGACATCCTATGTTCATGGATTGAGAGACAATATTAAGATGTCAGTATTACCCAAAAGGGTAGTATTGAATGCAATTGAATGCGCAAATTCCAATGGCCCATTTTGCAAAAAAGAAACGGCTGATCCTAAAATTCATAAGAAATTGCAAGGGACCCCCAAATAGCCTAAACAATCTTGAAAAATAACAATGCAGGAGGACTAATACTTCCTGATATCAAAACTTACTACACAGCTACAGTAGTCAAAACTGGCATTAGGATAGACACATAGAGCAATGAAATAGAATTGAGAGTCCAGAAATAAACACTTACATTTATGGTCAATTGATTCTTGACAAGGGCGTCAAGACAATTCAATGGTGAATGAATGGTCTTTTCAACAAAATATCCACATACAGAAGAATAAAATCAAATTCCTTTCTTATACCATATGTGAAAATTAACTGAAATGGATCATGTATTGTATGATTCCATTTATATCAAATGTTCAGAATGGGCAAATCCATGGAGACAGAAAGTAGATTAGTGGTTGCCAGGGACTAGGGGAGAAGGAATGAAAAATGAGTATGGAATTTCTTGTTGGGTTGATAAAAATGTTCTGGCATTAGATTGTGGTGGTTGCTCAACTTCGTGAATATACTAAAAAATCATTGAGCACTTTAAAAGGACTATTTTCATGGTATGTGCATCATATCTTAATTTAAAAAACTGACAGGAGACAAAGGCATGAAAGCTTAGAAACTTTTATGAGAGTGCACTCACACTCAACATGAGGGGGACCAAAGAAAGGTACCCAATAGATGGATTCCTCCACTTTTGTGGGGGATTTGGGGTAGTAGAGGTGGGGAGGGTACTGTTACAACTATACAATTATTTCCCACATCACCTCAACTTTCTTTTTTCCTACCTGATGCAGTGGTTTTGGAACCAGGGCTACAACTGTATCTGCCAGAAGCAGTGATAATCCCTAAGCAAGAAACTGTAATGACACCTTTAAACCTTTATGCCAGAATTTCTAAGGGCCTTTTGGTATGAATTATACTTTCACCCAATCTTGCAAAATTTGGATTACCAATGACTTCAGCTGTATTGCCTAGTGGCCAAGATAACCTACTATATACATATAGTAGGCTATATATATATATATACCTGTGTAACTCTACACAAGTAGAAATGAACTGAAGGGGAAGCACTTCCTAGACTCATATTGCTGCTGCCAGCAATCTGGGCCAGCACGGTCACTGAATCTTCCTTCTAAAGGTGAAAAGGTTTAGGTTAAGGTCAATGACAAATACAAAGAAAGAAAAACAGAAGCTAAAGGTAAAAGATTGAATAAATGGATTATACAATGAGGGAAATCCAACATTACACTGGTTCCTCAAGAGAGGCTCGGAGAAAAAGGATAATACTCTCTCTTAGCACAATCATGCGAGAAGCCCAAAAGGGTGAAGCTACACATTTACCCAGAATACAGCTACTTCTGGACCTTGACAAGGTCAAATGGAAGCCTGCAAACCTGAGTGGTATTATGCTGGGAGACATTCTGGTCATGTGCTACGATGATGGACAGGATCAACTGTGATAACTGAATGGAACCCTAGTAATTCACCAGTATCTTTTGATTCTTAAATTTCAGGTTACATCTACTATGAAGGGTATCATTTGGGAAGAAACTTCCAAGAATTAGTCCCTGCTGAATCATCAAACCATGCGGTACACAACTGGCCAACCGGTCACTGGGTAGTGATTAACTTTGATCACCAAATACTTAGAAAGGTTCTCGGCTATTAATGAATAGAATGCAGCAGCGGCATGCCGGTGATGCTAAGTATGCTGTGTATAAGCACAAATCACCCTTGTTACTGTGGGTATAAAGCTATTAAATAAAATAGAAACAATGGGTTTCTGATGGGCATAAGGTAGTAGGCATCATGTGGTGGGCTCAAATTTTCATGGGAAATGACTTCACCTTAAGACACGGAAGGCTAGGGGAGACCTTTACTCTGTATGAGTCAGTAAATTACACCTAAGTTTGACTACTACCCATAAAGTCTTAGTATGGGTACCGAACATTTTTAAGTACAAAACACCTATCCTAATTGCACTCAAGCAATTAGTACATGATGGCAACAACATGCTTCGTGGATTAAACACTAGCCCACAAAACAGAAGAGAGCTATAGAAGAGATAGGTGCCAGTTTGAGCATCAAAGGACTAACTGAATTTTCTTTTAATAAGTGGCATTCAGAGGAAAAACATATGTTTGGTAGAATAGACCAAGTAGAAGAGACTCTTCCAAAAAAAGGAAAGGATGGGAACCAGCCTGGAAAGACAGTGAGGCTTCAGTGAACTGGGTCAGGCAGATTCAATGAATAATGCTGGAAAATGCTAGGACTTGGTGTGGGAAAGGGCTTACACCCTGACCCAACACAGTCTCTTGACTATTTTAAAACAGATGGAGCCTTACATAGCAATGGAGCAATGACCCTTCAATACTTCTGAAAACCTTATGGACCTCCAAACTTATATACTCTCTGGGGGCAAGAGTAATTTATATTGATGCCCTCTGCCTGTCCTCACCCCAAGAATGGATCAAAATAAGTTGTACCCTGTAGTGACATTAGCAGGAATAGGAACCATTCTGATTTACACCCTTATACTTGCCGTAAGAGAGAGATGGGCCTTGCTACATAACGCCACACAATGGAAACAATTTTAGTAAAACCATGTGAATTGACAAGATGACTAGCTTTTTCCACATGTTATGGGCTGAATTGTATCCCCCTAAAATTCATATATTGAAGCCCTAACTCCCAGTACCTCAGAATAGGGCTGTATTTGGAGAAAAGTCCTTTAAAGGGTGATTTGGTTAAAATGAGGTCTTTAGAGTGGGCCCCAATCCAATCTGACTGGTGTCTTGTAAGAGAAAATTTGGACATATAAAGAGAGACCAGGTGCAGAGGAAAGACCATGCCCACACAGCTAGAGAGTGGACATCTGCAAGCCAAAGAGAGAGGCCTCAAAAGAAACCAAGCCTGCCAATATCTTGATCCTGGACTTCTAGACTCCAGAACTGAGAAAAAACAAATTTGTGCTGTTAGTCTGTGGTACTTCATTATGACAGCCCTAGCAAACTAATACACCATCTGACTTGGAACCTGGAAAAATATAACTGAATCCTAGTCACTTGTGACAATACCTGTCCATAAGGACATCTAGTTTATGGTCAAGAGCCAATTATGTTGGGAAGGTATAATAAATAGCTAATTTTTACTGACTTGTGAAATGAAACAGAACTGTATTATAATCATTGTATGATATGGCATAAGTTAGCATTGCTGGTAAGATTCAATTACCTTATGTAAATAAGTCATATAATACAGATATTGGTAATTATATGTATTGGGAAATATAATTAAAGCCTCCTCAGGATGTGATATCAATGAAAATATGAATGGCTTGAAAAGGAACTAGATCTAGTTAACCATCAGCTAATTAATAAGTTAAATAATTCTACGTAAATTTATCATAAAGTATAAATAACAGTAGACCAAAGGAAGAAACAATCAAATTAATACAAAAATACAGAGATATATATAGGATGGATTAAGTTATTTCTTCAAGTCTATCCCTATCATTCACTGGCTCCTCCAAATGTTAGACATACTCATGCTAACATTATTACTGTATCTATCATAAAATACAATAGTTTTCTTCTCAGAGAACCTGAGCCTAGGGCCAGGAAGGTAGACTGTGCAGGAAAGAATTGATTCAGCAGGTCTGAGTTGCTCAAACCTTGTACATTCCCAGAAGGGTCTGTTTTCATGAATAGCCCATATCCAACTACTGAGAGTTGAGGTTTTGGAATGTTCTGGCAGGACTGTTTTGCATACTTGGAGCTTTTAACCACACTGTACCAATTTGTCTAGACACTCTGTAAATAATGTGATTTATGGGGAACATCTGCTTTTCCTCTGGTGGTCTATTTTGGTAACTGCAATCAACTATGCAGTTACCATGTGCCCATGTGACCAAATGCCACTAAAAAGTTGAGAATCTTAGGCTCAAGTGAACTCTCGGGTAGACCACACTTCACACATGTTGCTACAATTTGTAGATAGAGGAATTAGGTGAATCCTGTGTAATTTCACTGGAAGCTTGCACCTGTCTGGTTTCCTCCAGACTTTGCCACAAGTGCCTATTCCCTTTGCTGATTTTGCCTTGTATCTTTTTGCTGCAATATACTATACCCATGAATAAAATGACTTTTAGGTCCTATGAGTCCTGGAGGTGATCTTGGGCATCCCCAACACAGGTATACTAGAAAACATCTAATTAACATAAAAGGCAGTAATGGTAATAAAGGGCATCAAAAACAAATATCAAAATGGCAGATGTAAATCTTACCTTATCAGTAATTATAGTAAATGTAAATGGAAAAATAACAGCAGACTTCTCATCAAAGAAATGCAAGAAAGACAGTGAAGCAATATTTTTAAAGTACTGAAAGAAAAAAAAAGCTGCCAACCTAGAATTCTGTTAACAGTGAAATGTCTTTCAAAAGAGTAAGTGAAATACACTCTGGGAGGCTGAGGCGGGTGGATAGCTCAAGGTCAGGAGTTCAAAACCAGCCTGAGCAACAGCGAGACCCCGTCTCTACTAAAAAATAGAAAGAAATTAATTGGACAACTAAAAATATATATAGAAAAAATTAGCCGGGCACGGTGGCGCATGCCTGTAGTCCCAGCTACTCGGGAGGCTGAGGCAGGAGGATCGCTTGAGCCCAGCAGTTTGAGGTTGCTGTGAGGTGCCACGGCACTCTAGCCCGGGCAAAAGAGTGAGCATCTGTCTCAAAAAAAAAAAAAAAAAAAAGAGTAAGTGAAATAAAGACTTTTTTGGATACATTAAGTTGAAATAAATTCATTACTGGGAGACTTACACTACAAGAAATAGGAAGTCCTTCAAGTAGAAGGAAAATAATATCTGATTGAGAATCTGGATCTACACAAAGAAATGGAAAACAACAAAAATGGTAAATATATGGGTAAATAAAAACAACCTTTTTTTCTTAATGCTTTTTACATCTCTTTAAAAGATAAGTGTTGAAAGCAAAACAAAATTAATAAGGATGTATTATGAGGTTTAACGTGTAGAAGCAAAATGTATAATACTAGCACAAAGGCTTGGTGGGGTAGGAAGGAAGTACATCAAGTTCTTACCTTATGCTTGGACTGTGAAAAGTTAAAACTGCCTACTATAATATAAACCCTAAAAGAGCAAAGCATTGTGTCTAATGTTATCAAAAGAGATAAAATGGAATGGCAAATAATATTCAATCCAAAAGAAGGTAGAAAAAGAGGTAAAACTGAATAAAGAACAAATAGAAGGCATATAGGAAGGTGGTAGATTTAAAACCAATCATATCAATAACTGCATTAAGTAAAATTGGTCTAAACATCCAAATTAAAAGGCAGAGACTGTCAAATTGGATAAAAAACAACACCTAACTCTAGGCTGTCTATAATAAACCTAGATTAAATATAAAAACACAAATAGGTTAAAAGCCACAGATATGCCATATTAATACTATTCAAAAGAGAGCTGGAATATTTATATTAACATCAGCCTAAGTAGATCTCAGAACAAAGACTAATAACAGGGATAGAAGGGGACATTTCTTAATGATAAACGGTCAATCTATCAAGAGAATGTAACAATCCTAAAAGTTTACACACCTAATAACAGAGTATCAAGATACATAAAGCAAAAGCTGGTAGATCTGAAAGGAGAAACAGACAAATCCAAAATTTTAGTCTGAGATTTCAACACTGTTCTCCCTATAACTGATAGAACAAGTAGACAGAAAATCTGTAAAGAAATAGAAGACTTCAACAATACTATATCAACCAACTTAACCTAAGTGACATTTATAGAACATCCAATCCAACAACAGCAGGATACACACACTTTTCTAGCACACATGGAAGATTTACTGTGAGAGATTATATTCTGGTCCATAAACCAAATCTCAATAAATTTAAAAGGATTCAAATAATACAAAGTATATTCTCTGATCAACAACAGAATTAAATTAGGAAGCAATAACAGAAACAAATCTGGAAAATCCTATAAATATTTAGAAATTAAATGATATAGTCTCTAAATCAGGGGTCCCCAACCTATGGTGAGTTGTATAATTATTTCATTATATATTACAATGTAATAATAATAATAGAAATAATAGAAATAAGGTATACAATAAGTGTAAGGTACTTGAATCATCCCAAAACTACCCTCCCCCACCCCATCTCCGGTCCATGGAAAAATTGCCTTCCATGAAAATGGTCCCTGGTGCCAAAAAGGTTGGGGACCACTGCTCTAAATAACACTGGGTCAAAGAAGAAATGAAAAGGGAAATTAGAAAGTATTTTAAACTGAATGATAATGAAAATATAGTATATTAAAATTTGTGAAGGACAGCTAAATCAATATTTACAGGAAAATTTATATCACTAAATGCTTCTATTATAAAAGAAATGTCTAAAATCAAAATGTGGTCCCCAGAACAGCAACATTAGCATCACCTGAGAACTTGTTACACATGCAAATTCTTGGTCCCTAACCCAGACCTACAGAATCAGACACTCTAAAGGTGGGGCCCAGCAATCTGTGGCCTTCCAGGTGATTCTGATGCACATTCAGGTTTTGAGAACCACTGCTATGTACTATTTGAGTGTCTTTTTTTATTGTGCTAGGGTTTTTTCTTCAGTAAGGAATCTACATAGTTTATACTGCTCTGAAGTTCATGTCATTAAAAATAATCTTGCTTTGAATAGTCTGTTCATCTTGTGTCAAATTTAGAAAATTTAGAAAACGTCCTACACCCAAAGAGTCCTGCAAGTGATTAACCCTACAAATAATGCTTCATTTGCTAAAAATACCCAAATTACAAAATATATAGGTACAATTTTTCTTGAGATCTGCAGAAAGGTAGAGGACAAACATGAGTAGGGAACCTGACTCCACTGGAATAATCTCCTTCTGTTTATGCCAGGCCCTCCACGTGAGAACCAATCATGTTCACTGATGAAAAGGAACAGAGACATGTTAAATGTAATTGGCTGATATAAAGGTAATTTGCTGGAAATATAGTTTTATACCTACACTTGAACATGAATCTGCCTGATGTTCTGGAAAGTCACTTCAAACAAAATACAGAAGCCCCAACATAAACACTAATTCAGAAGCACTAACTCCTACAGTGGTAGGCATCACCTTTCCAACTAATTCAATGCATCAATCTCAAGCAGATCTGGTCTCTATTGAAATTTGCTGGCTCACATGTTTCTTGCTAATCAGGATTAAACAAATTCCACATTGCATCAAAATAGTTAACTGACAAGTTATACATGAGGATTTCGATAAGAACCTAAAAGCAACATTTGCCATGGAAGAATTGTAATATGGGTAATCTATCTCAGTTACTATATGACAGTCTCCAAAAATAAATGGAAAAACATAGTGAAGTTCTTCCAGTATTCTAGGCTCCAGAGGAAAAATATAATCCATTCTACACCAGGTTTCCTTCCTCTCCTCCAATCTTTGCTGACTTTCATCAGCTTTGGTTCTTTCTAAGACACTGCCTTCTGCTCTTTTCTGTGCTTTTGAACAGAGACGCACAACAGCTGCCTCTGGGGCTATGAGAGTATAATTAATCAAGTAATCAGCCAGCCGCCACTGTTAAAATGTTTTAATATCAATGTAAAATGAGATCAGGGTTTTACAAGCACATTTCAGAATGCAAATATTGATTCCTAAAATGGTTTCTCTCCCTTTCAGAAGCCTAAAGATGAACACATACAAATCTCCGGGATGTTTTTTAAAGCATGATATTTTTTTTTCCATTTTAATATATCTACAGTCGACAAACATGCAAAATAACTAATTTCCAAATCAAAGCCTCTAGTAGAAACAACCAAATTAAAATGAAGCATTTTAATTTATTTATTGGACATGAAATCCAGCGAGAAATCTCCCTTCCCCCCACATCGCAGAGAAACCACCACCAATTCCTTTCTAGAGGATTGATGGCATCAGCAGTACTTGCTCTCCCTTGTCAGCGTCCAGGCGTCCCTGGTTCAGGCTGTGGAAATTCATATTACAGTTCCAGTTACCGAAAATACCCTGCCATCTTCTTCACTGCATTCCAGCTTGGCAAGGCACCTACAACAACGTACGGTTTGGAAAATGAGCCATGAAGAACATAACAGCCTGACTGAAGAATTAGCCATGCATCCTGGGTCTGCCAACTGAGTGAGGATATTAATGGAAATGTAAAATTCCAGGAGGAATTCTTTTTTCCTCCTTTCCAAGTTACTAGCATGTACATGCCAGAAAGTAAAAAGTAGAGGAAGGTGACAACAACTACATACATGAAACTTCCCTAGCGCTAAAAGCAAACTAAACAAAGTGCATACTACAGTGGGACAAAGAACTGACTCTCATGTATGTTTTATTTGTGGCCGCAAGCAACCTCCAAACTAAGAGGCTTATGAATTAGGGAACAATTTAACACACTGAGGGTTCAGCAATTTGCATTAGGATATTATTAAAATTTCCATTTTTTCCCCAAGAGTTATAAGTGCTTCACTGTTGAATTTGGTGGCAACAGTCAAGAAATAAACAAATAGGATAAACCTCAAATATACCCACTTCCAAAATTAAAAAGCATCTTTAATGCATTTTCTTTGCCATTCCTCAAGCAAATTAGTGAAACAAGTAGAAACTCAAAACGTAACTATAATATTACACAAGACAATTCATTTTCCCTCAATAACTTAGTCTGTTCCAAAGTATTTCTGTCCAAAATGTGTAGGTGCAACAGGATGAACTTCAGTAGTTAAAATTGTGATCTCTGGAAACTCTTGAATGATTGATTTGGCACCTTCAAAAAATAAAGGAAAAATTATTTTTATGGCAGGATATTTTCGTAACACCAGTCAGAATTCAGGAATTTTATAGTCATTGATCACTAGGTCTAACACTGACCAAGGGCAGAGAGCAATGACCTTTAGATATCTAGTGATACTTGGTTAATCTCTTTGTTCATATAATGTTTATATAATGTCTGATGTCTGAATGGCTTTGATAGTAGTCAGACTATGCCCCTACCCTCTAATACATTCTTAAAATCAAATTGTTTTATATCCAAGATTTGAAAAATATAGTTATTCAGTTCTAACAACTTTTCCCCTGAAAAGTGATTTTTGTTTTATTTTAAAGGTGGTTGAAATGAAGTGAATACAGTCCTTTTTAAAATGAGGATCACACATAAGATGATGGTGTCCCAGCGAGAGCGCTGTGAAATAAACACAGTCTTCTTTGGTATGTCAGAGCAGGCCAGCTTTTAAGAAGTTAGGACCCTTTGGAGGAGGGAAACGGGCAGGGAAACAGAATTAAGACTAGCTGGGGGTCGGGCGCGGTGGCTCACGCCTGTAATCCTAGCACTCTGGGAGGCCGAGGTGGACGGATAGCTCAAGGTCAGGAGTTCGAAACCAGCCTGAGCAAGAGCGAGACCCCGTCTCTACTAAAAATAGAGAAATTAATTGGCCAACTAAAAATATATATAGAAAAAATTAGCCGGGCATGGTGGCGCATGCCTGTAGTCCCAGCTACTCGGGAGGCTGAGGCAGGAGGATGGCTTGAGCCCAGAAGTTTGAGGTTGCTGTGAGGTAGGC
>CAUYMX010062714.1:0-28389 GCA_963573855.1 Lepilemur septentrionalis
CCAGCTACTCGGGAGGCTGAGGCAGATGGATCGCTTGAGTCCAGGAGTTTGAGGTTGCTGTGAGCTAGGCTGACGCCACGGCACTCACTCTAGCCTGGGCAGCAGAGTGACACTCTGTCTCCAAAAAAAAAAAAAAAAAAAAAAAAAGTGAAAAGGAAACCCATAGACTGGTAGAAAAATTCTTGTAAATTACATAGTGATTACGGACTTGTATCTAGAATGCCTAAATTACTCCTAAAACTCAATCTTAAGACAGAAAGCAACCCAATTTAAAAAAAAATAGGTGGGCAAAAGACACTGAGATATCATTACACACATACTAGAATGGCTAAAATTAAAGAAGATTATCTTACTCCATTTGTGTTGCTGTAAAGGAATCCCTGAGGCTGATAATTTATAAAGAAAAGAGGTTCATTTGGCTCACAGTTCTGCAGGCTGTACAAGAAGCCTGTTGCCAAATCTGCTTCTGGTGAGGGCCTCCAACTGCTTCCACTTATGGTGGAAGGTGAAGGAACAAGCATGTAGTAATCGCATGCATGACAGGAGAGGAAGAAAGAGAGTGGAGGTGCCAGAAAGTGAGAACTCATTCACTCTTCTTCCCCCAGGGAGGGCATTAATCTATTCACAAGGGATCACCCCCATTACCCAAATACCTTCCACTAGGCCCCACCTCCAACACTGGGGATCAAATTTCAACATGAGGTTGGGAGGGTCAAATGTCCAAACTATAGCATTGACCGTGTCAAATGTTGGCAACATCTAGAGGAACTGGAACTATACAGTTTGATGGTTGATATAAAATTCCAGGAAATGGAAACTCATATATTGTGGCACAAAGCAAATCAGTGATTGCTTGAGGATAGGGAGGCAGGCAGGAGTGGGTGGGAAGGCTTACAAAGGAGAAATTGGGGGTGATACATTTACTGTTTAATTTTGGTGTTTTCATGGCTATCTATATACTTCAAACTAATAAAATTATACAATTTAAATATGTGAAATATATGTCAGTTATACATCAAAGATTTTTATTAAAAATAAAGTTAGGTGTGAAAATTTGAAACCAAATCAATGAACTTTTTATACTTTATATTAAATTATTATAATATTTATATAATAAAATATATTATATTATAAACATAAATATTAAATTATATTATACTTTATATTAAAATCAATTGGTCTATATTGTATTTGAATAAAACTTTTACATGTAAAATATCATGCAATGATCATTTGGAAAATGTATGTTCACTGAGTTATGCAGATCTTTCAAATATTGGTACATTTCAATATAATCACCTTTCTATATTAACACTACTGATGTCAAGAAATACTCATGTTGGCTCATACAAGTTTTTCAAAATTCTGATTTTTGCTTGAAAGCTTGAATTTTATGATTGGCAAAAAAAATTTCTATTGTTTTCCTTGATGTGACTTGCTAGTTTGGTTCATGTTTGAAATAATGTCTGCCAAATACCTAAGTCTGAATAACCATAACTTGTCAGTCATTCTTTCAAATGAAATTGGTATTCCATTTAAAACAAAACAAAACAAACAAACGAAAAACCAGTGAATTCTTCTTGTACCAAGTATTTTCCTCTAGACAACCAATACAGTTTAATACCTAGCGAAAGGGCTTTATGTGTACTTCCCATTTGACCTCACAGAACTAGAAAGAGATATGCTCAAGAGTTGAAATTTGATGAGATTAATAATTATTACTGCTTTGGTATAGGAATTAAGCAAAGTGCCTTTTTTTTTTTTTTTTTGACTGCAAGTGAATAGCAATGCAAAATTCTCCTGTAGACCCCACAGAGTCTGAGAACCATCGCTAAAGAGCACATTATGCACCAATTAGAAGCAACAGGTCAGAATCATTATATTTGACAGTATGAATTCAACTAAACACAATTATAGGAGGAAGATTTTTAATGGATACTGTATGGGTAGATTAAAAATTATACATTTATAAAAGAATAGTTAAAAAATGCATATGAAACACTAGAATGGTTGCCATTGGGGTTAAGAAACACTTTCTTTCAACCAAGAGAAATTGCTAGGTCAATTTTTATGTTTGTTAATGTATCAGGCCAGTTATAGGTGTTTGCATTACTAAGTAGTATTGAGAATAGTTGTAGTAGTTCCTAAATATTAATGAAAATCTGGCAATGGAAAGGAACATTCAAGAACACCTGTGTAACATGATGTTGCATGATAACTTAATAAATGTGTATGTTCTTACTGTTTTGCTGATTAGCTGTTCCTTCATGTCTCTCCCTCTCCTCAAACCTCCCTGTTCTTGGAAACACAACAATATAGCAATTTGACCAAATAATAACTCTACAGTGGCCTCTAAGTGTTCAAGTGAAAGGAAGAGTCACACGTCTCTCATTTTAAATCAAAAGTTAGAAATGATAAAACTTAGTGAGGAAGGCATGCCAAAAGCTTAAATAGACCAAAAACTAAACCTCTTGTGCCAGTTAGCCAAGCTGTGAATGTAAAAAAAAAGTTCTTGAAGAAAGTTAAACATAATACTCCAGTGATCACATGAATGATAAGAAAGTGAAACAGCCTTATTGCTAATATGGAGAAAGTTATATGGGTCTGGGTAGAAGATCAAAGCCAAGCACTACATTCCTTTAAGCCAAAACCTACTCTAGAGCAAGATTCTAACTCGCTTCAATTCTGTGAAAGGTAAGTGAGGTAAGGAAGCTGCAGGTAAAAAGTTCAAATCTAGTAGAGGTTGGTTCGTAAGATTTATGAAAGAAGTTATCTCCATAACATAAAAGTGCAAGGTGAAACAGCAAGTACTGATGTAGTGGTGGCAGCAAGTTATCCAGAAGATCTAGGTAGGATCATTGATGAAGGTGGCTACACAAAACAACAGATTTTTCAATGTAGATAAAACAGCCTTCTATTGGAAGAAGATACCATCTAGGACTTTCATAACTAGAGAGAAGTCAATGTCTGGCTTAAAAGCTTCAAAGGACAGGCTGACTCTCTTGTTAGGAGCTAATGCAGCTGGTGACTTTTAGTTCAAGCCAATGCTCATTTACCATCCTGAAAATCCTAAGGCCTTTAAGAATTGTGCTAAATTTATTCTGTCTATGCTCTATAAATGGAACCACAAAGTCTGGATGACAGCACATCTATTTATGGCATGGGTTCCTGAATGTTTTAGACCTGCTGTTGAGACTTACTGCTCAGAAAAAAAAAGATTTCTTTCAAAATAGTATTGCTCATTGACCATGTACCTGGTCACCCAAGAGTTCTGATGGAGATATACAAGGAGATGAATGTTATTTTCATGTCTGCTAACAACATTGATTCTACAGCCTGTGGATCATGGAATGATTTGAACTTTCAAGTCTTCTTTTTTCCAAGAAATACATTTTATAAAGCTATAGCTGCCATCGATAGTGATTCCTCTGATGGATCTGGGCGAAGTCAATTGAAAACCTTATGGAAAGGATTCACCATTCTAAGTGCTATTAAATACATTTGTGTTTCATGAGAGGAGGTCAAAATGTCAACATTAACAGGAGTTTGGAAGAAGTTGATTCATGAATTACTTAAGAGGGGTTCGAAACATTGGTGGAGGAAGTAACTGCAGATGTGGTGGAAATAGCAAGAGAACTAGAATTAGAAGAGCCCAAAGATGTGACTGATTGCTGAAATCTCATGATCAAACTTTAACAGAAAAAGAGTTGTTTCTTATGGATGAACCAAGAAGATAGTTTCTTGAGTTGGAAACTACTGCTAAAGATGCTGTGAACATTGTTGAAATGACAACAAAGGATTTAGAATATTCCATAAAAATGGTTGATAAAACAGTACTAGAGTTTGAGATGATTGACTCCAACTTTGAAAGAAGTTCTTCTCTGGGTAAAATGCTATTAAATAGCATGACATGCTATAGAGAAATCTTTTGTGAAAGGAAGAGTCAATTGATGCAGCAAACTTCATTGTTCTCTAATTCTAGGAAAGTACTACAGCCATCCCAACCTTAAGCAACTACCACATGATCAGTTAGCAGGAGTCAACACTGAGGTAAAACCTTCCACTAACAAAATGATTACAACTCACTGAAAGCTCAGATGATTGTTAACATTCTTTAGCAATAGGTATTTTTAAAGTAAGGTATGTACTTTTATGGCCAGGCATGGAGGCTCACACTTGTAATCCTAGCACTCTGGGAGGCCAAGGTGGGCGGATCGTTTGAGCTCAGGAGTTCAAGACCAGCCTGAGCAAGAGTGAGACCCCGTCTCTACCAAAAATAGAAAAAAATTAGCCAGGCATGGTGGCACATGCCTGTAGTCCCAGCTACTTGGGAGGCTGAGGCAGAAGGATCACTTGAACCCAGGAGTTTGAGGTTGCTGTGAGCTAGGCTGATGTCACAGCACTCTAGCCAGGGCAACAGAGTGAGACTCCATCTCAAAAAAAAAAAAAAATAATAATAATAATAACATATGTACTTTTATTAGACATAATTTCATTGCACATTTAGTAGACTACAATATAGTGTAAACATAATTTTTAAATATACTGAGAAGTCAAAATATTTGTTTAACTTGATTTATTGAAATATTCACTTTATTTCAGTGCTCTGGACACAAACCCACAATATATCTGAGTCATGCCAGTAGTCTTTTATGGGCTTACTTATATTTATATTTTAATAAATTATGTTACTTTTAGGAAGGCCATGACTGAATTTTTTTTTCCTTAGCTTTTTAATACAATTCTGTTTGCACACTTTAATGAAATTCCTTATACTTTCCTAAAGCTGTGCATAAATATGTAAAGAAATTCAAGACAAAAGTTTTCTACCTCAATTATATTTTTAGAATTACTTACTTTAAAATCAACATAATCAAATACTTTATATGGTCAAAACTTTTTGGCTTGGTCTTCTGCACTTTAACTATGATATCTCTAGCTTAGTTTTCTTTATAGTTATTCTGTTTTAGATTCACTGAGCTGTTTGTGGCTGTAATTGTCTTTCACTAAATTGGGAAAGTTTATAATCCTCTTTTCTTTATATATTTTTCTGCTCTGTTATTTATCTTCTTTCCTTTTTGATTTCCAGTTACCTTTTTGATTTGTACAAATACTTGAGACTCTTTATACTTTATTTATATTTTTTCTCTCTTCTTTAGGTTGAATAATTTTTAATGATCTTTAGGTTAACTGAATTTTTACACTATCATCACCATGCAGTTATTTAGCCCATCATAGGAACTTTTAAAATTTTAGATATTGTATTTTTTAGTTCTAAAATTTTCACTTGGTTCTTTGTTATAGTTTCTTGGCTGATATTTCATATCATTTTATTCATTGCAAATATTTTCATGTATGTCATTCAGCATAATTTTAAAGCTGCTTTAAAGTCCTTGCCTGATTGTCCTAACATTTTGATTATCACAAATGTTGCCTCTGTTGATTATCTTTTCTCTGGAGATTAGATCTTATTTCCTGGATCTTTTTTATGTCAAATCATTTTGGATTGTATTCTGGAAATTGTGTTGGTTATATTGTGGAGACTGGGTTTGGTTATATTCCTCTGAAGAGTGCTGATGTTTTTGTTTGTTTTAGCAGGTAGTTAATTTGGTTAGACTCAACCAGAAAATTCTACCTTGACTATGGTAGATGGAAGCTCAGATGTCAATTCATACTTTTTTTTCAGTTGGCTCATCACATGTGTGTTTCAAGGGTCAGCCAGAGACTTGGACAGAATTTATACACAGAATTTCAAATTTGCCCAATCTGGCTATGTTCTGATATTCTCTCTCTGGCAGTTCTGTTTGCCTTGGCTTCTTCTCTTAGTTCCTCTGAACAGAAAGATGGTAGATTTTTTTCCTTGGCAATTTAGCTACTTTGCACTCTGCCACAGCTGTGTTTGATTTCAGAGCAAAATTCAAATAGGAAAACTTTCTTTCTATAGGTTACTGCCTCCAAATTTTAGCTCCCATCAAAAATCTGCCTGCTTTTGTTGACTCTCTAGAGCCTGCAAGTAGCTGAACATATAATTTTGTTCAGAGTTTTTAGCTGTTATCTAATGGATTGATTATCCCTGCTTGGTCACATGCAACCTTTGGAATAGGCAAGCCACCCCTGAACCTTACCAGAATCATGTGACATACAGTAGGGGCAGTTTTCAAAAAGAAGAAATACGGGGCAGACAAAAAAGTAACATTTTTATTTTCTTGAATTGGATCTTGTCCAAAAAACCCAAAAAGATGTTTATCATTATTCTAGACTTACTATTCTTTGTTTTCTGAGATAGCAAGAAATAAAGCTTTTCAACACCAGGCAACTATGTAATATCACAAACACATTTGCCTCTTTTGAAAGGTTAGATGTGGTCTTTATATTTGAGAGAAGACAGAATACTGCTGATGAAAGGGGTGGGTTACCTTAGGAAAGTATTATTGAAATCTCACGTAACTCACATTTTTGGTTGGATATATTCCACATTAAGGAGAACCAAATACTTTAAGCAATTTATGGGATAAAACATGTCATGTTATTCATTTATAACATTTTCATTTCTCTGATACTGGGTTCTTGATCAAGATTCTGCTTCTAGATCAAGCTTCTGCGTCTAGAACAATAAATGCATGAGTCACGATGTCTTTGTATAACAAGTTGAAAAAGTCAGTTTACAAACTTAACCATAGAAATCTTGGGTTTGGAACATAGCTATTATTCAGTTAAAAGAGGAAAAGCTAAGTATTGTCCTATTTTTCTTCTTTAAGTGCCCATTTTAAAGAGGAGACATGTGACTATAAACCTCCAAAGACCTACAGATAAAATTTATCCTGCATTGAAAATATTTCTTTAAATAGTTAAATGTTATCTAATATTAGAATCTTATATTAGAATTGTTAACTATTTGAGTTATTTATAATAGAAACTTTCAATTACTCTAGAGAGCAAAGCAGAACTGTCTAGTTAATCCACATAATCATAAGAGATAATCAATGTTAAGTCCATAATATTTAGGTGGGTGTTATACACATGAATAGATAACCAAAACAATTCAAAAGTTCTTTTCCTCATTTAAAAATTTTATTTCTCTCATTTATATATTTTTATTAGTATTGGTTAGTGCCTGCAAGAAAACTGCTGAATAATTGTGGTTGTTATGGGTATCCTATCATATTCCTGATTTTAATGGAGATGCTTTCAGTTTTTTTTTTAAAAAGCTACATTTTAGGCTTTAGACTGAGTTACATATCCTGCTGGTAATTTTCATTATGTTATTTATCTTATTTTTTTCTAATAAAAAGTAAGATTGTTTTTTTAAATGCCTTATTATCATCATTAATGCAGATGATTGTGGCAGATACTAATTTATGCTCCCCAATCTCTGTTATCCCTTTTTGCACTTATTACTGGAATCCCCTAATCTTAGTTGAGTCCATCTCTCTTGATAGAGGAGTTAACTTATTTATATTTATTATGATGATAAATGTATTTAGTCTTAGTTGTTGTATTATTGTATGTGCTTCTTTTTGTTTTTATGCTTGTTGAAAACCTTTCATGTAGAGTTCCTCCATATGTATGTTTATTCATCTCTCCTGATAATTAGCAAGTTTTATACTTTTGTTCTAATGATTATCTTTACAGCAAGAACATCACATAATTCACTAATCTTCTACTTCCCCATTTCTTTAAACACACCTAAGCTGTTTTCATTAGCAATGATAAAGTTATTATATTTCCTTTTCCCTTCTCCATTCCCTCTCCTGTATCATTTGATTTGGGTTGATTATACTATCTTTCATGCTATTAACCTCTCTATATATAATTATATTTCTACTAATGATTTGTTAGCTTTTAGTGATGAGCTTTGATCTGCACCTATTAAAGATGAGGAAATTAAAAAACTTACACTACTTCTCACCTTCTTCTTGCCCTTTCCATTTTTGTTGCCTTTCCCATTTTTGTTAATTATAGTATTTCTGTACCACAAGAGCATACAACGTTTGTACTCTCCTATAACTCTAATCCTACATCTATATTTTTTACTCTTAGTCCTGAATGTTGAGACTAAAGGCCATTATCAATCATCTTTTCCATAGATTTTCTCATTCTAGTATATTCTCAAGAAAGACCTAGGGGAACAATATTTTTTGAGTTCTTATAGTTTCAGTATATTGCTTTATTTTTTAAGTCATAGTTTGACCAGGTATAATATTCTTAGGCTCCCTGCCCCCACCAACTTTCTTTCTTGAGGATGTTATAGTATTCCTTTATAATATCTAGCTTTGATTTTTTTCTATGGAAAAGCCTGAGACCACCTTTATCCTTCACTCCCACCCCTTGATCTTTGTGCTTGGTTACCCAAGTATGCATTTCATTTTAATTGGAATCCTATAAATTTGATAGGATATGTCTTGTTTATTATGTTGAATATATATCTCTTTGTCAAAGTTTGTTCTTTCATGATACGAGTCCAAATCTTTTATTTCAGTAAAATATTCTTAAGTTATATTGTTTGTTTGTAAATTATTTGTTCATTTTTTGTTTGTTTGTTTTGGGACTCTGTGCAAATCTTGGGTCAATCTGCCTCTATTCCAATTTACTTGTTTATTTTAATTTCATTTTCCTTGCTTTTCTTATTTCTGTCTTCTATTTATTTTATTGTGTGTTCTTCAATTTTTTCCCCATTGTGCTTTTTCCTATTTTGCCTTTTTGTAATGGCTATGTTATTTTTTTCTTTCACTTTGTAGGTAAACTACATTTTATCTCTTCCTATTGTCTTATGCTCTCTTCCCTGAAACCTTCAATGCATTTTCATCTTCTTTCTTCATAGAAGGTACCGCTTGATTGAACTTTTTAAATTTGTGGTGAAAAATTTGATCCCAATTTTTCTGTTACACAGTAGAACATTTTTCTTCCTAATATTCTTTGTAAGATATTTCTTGTTTGTTTCCTTCTTTTCCTTGTAGAGTATGTGTGTGACTCTGGTGATGCTTCCTTTTTTCATTAATTATCTTTAAAGTGGATGAATTTCTCCAGCATCAGTTATTTTCAGGGGTTTTGTTTATGGGAGACTTCAGGGCTACATTCCATGTTGGCTGGAATTATCCTGAGGACTGAGAATTGTGTATATGAATTTGTCTAGTCTTAATTTTCCCAAGTCAAGGAGGATAGGCACAATGGAGGTTATTCACAATGTCAAATTTCTGTTATCACTTTCTGCAAGAAAGACTTCTTTCTGCAAGTATAGCTAATCTGCATAATTCCTTGTTTATTGCCATCCTCTCCATTTGCAGAAGTGAACCAGATCCAGGGGAGTTCCTTCCTCCAGCACATGCATTCTATCTCCATTGTTTCCAACAAGGCACTTGGAGGCTGTACCTCAGAGAGTGCCCCTTTCTTTTAAGAAGTATGATTTTGGTGAATCTTTTTAGGATGTTCTTTCTCCTGTCCCTTTTGCATACATCCCTGCTTGATCTCCACTCTTACAGAAAATCTAAACTTTCTTTTTCAGTTTATGGTTTTAGTACTTCTTTTGCCAACAAAAGGTATTTGTGTTATCACATCTCTTTCTCTGTGTCAAGTGATTAACAAGAAGAAAATGAAGAAATACTGATGTTACAGCATCACCTTCATTTTTGATGCCAGCTCATTTGAGATATAATATTCAACACAGAAGTTTTCTCCATTGGCTTGTTCCAATTGACAGAGATGATTAAAGCATATTTCAGGAAATGCAGCTTTCAAACACAACTCCCCATTTGAATTTCTATTTGTTTCTTTTTGCCTGTTTAAGAAACTCTCAATTATTTATATCTCTAACCTTTCACTCTTTGTCGCAATTATATTTTTGTTTCCTTAACCAGTCAAATATTTAGACCTAAAATATATAATAAATGAATTTAAGTAATATGGAGCTATGTTTAATTGTCACAAATTATTTTGCAACTATTTGGGGAAAAATCTCTCTTCAGGGCGCAGATTTAAAACCTGTACTTTCAAGCATTGCACATAAATACTCCTGGAACTCTATTGCGAGACTAGGTTTTCATTCGTCAGTTGAATAAACAATTAGAATACTTGTTTCCCACACAAGCTTGTACTAATAGTTTATTTTAACTACAACTATCGTTATATGCAGAAATGTTTGGACAATTATATAAACAATTTATTGCATTTTGCTCTATTTCATAAAAGTCAATGGGAAACAGAAGAATTAAGGTGCTAAACTAGTGACTTTAGAGGTAGTATATAAAGTCCTTGTTTAAAAATTAAGCTTTCTGAAGCTTTAGACCAAAAGAATGTGGCCTAATGAGAGAGGAAATTGAGATACAGTGAGACATGAAGCTAAGGGATGGTAAGAAAATAAAATGTCTGATGTCAAGTTCTATTCATTTTCATCTGTGGGACAGAAATTTGGCTTTTAAGCTTTTTGGCATGAGAAAGATCTTCTGGATACCCTTTTTATGCAGGAGAAAATGTTCTGGGTGAGTTCTGTTTTGGTCTACTGTTAAGCACTATTACAAGCCTTCTATAATTCTGCATTATTTCATCTATTAATCAGGAACACCAATGATGAACAGAATTTGTATTTTGTCTTCAAGAGCTGCAGTTTTATTTTTTTTCCATTCACTTTTAAGAATCACATACTTTTTATTTATTAGTCTGATATATTTATGCTGGGGAGGGATCCCAGAAATATTTTGGGGTACCATGATATTGAGAAAAGCTTAGTTCTATCTTAAAATCTTTCAGTGTCCATAGGTGCAAATTTTATGTCATAAGATGCTGATTAGGCCTGATGTATGTCCCAGATAAGTACTTTACTAAAAATGTAAAGGATGTGCACCACATTTGAAAATCATGGACCTAAATGTTAGCCTTATGATTTAATTTAGTTAACATTTTCAAAAGAGCCTCTTCTACCATTGGAGCATCATATTCTTAAGAGGTAAATGAGCTCACAACTTATTTCTTCAAATTAGGGAATGGGAATAGAGTGGTGAAAGAACTAAGGCTAAAGCCGTTAAATAACCCATTAAAAACAGCTGATTTTTCTAACCAGGCAGTAAAGAATCTCTTTCTCTTGTGACATCTCAAGCTACAGAAGCCATGTCTTTGAAAAACTCTTTTGTATCAGAAAGACCCTTTTTTACTCCTTTCTTTTAAGGATTATGGATTGTGGTTGGGGAGAATGAACCTTGAGCTTTTGGAAGCAGAATTAGTGGGGAATTTAAAAACCTCATGGACAATATAAAAGAAAGGAAGAGATTTAAGTACTTCAAGTGAAATTGATACTTCCTTTCCTGACAGATCCTAAATGGCTGGATTGAAAACAATCTTCAAACTGTAAATTTTAATGTTGTCTATTGGAAATAATTTTATGAACTGCAATTAAAGCCATTATTGTTGATTTTCATGCCTCTTGGGCAATTGTTTATTAGTTATATTTAGTGATTTAATTTTTCTATTAGATGACACGATAATTGCACATTTTGGAAAAGTAATTATGCATATTTCTATTTATGATAGAGTATGAAGAAAAAACTATGTGAATGAAACTAGATTCCATAATGTGCTTATGGATACTTAATCAATGTCTCAATTCTTTTAAATAAGAGAACTGTATAAAAAAGAGCAAATTTTTGCTTAGTGGGATTTCAGGATAATGAACAAAAAATCATAATTCAAAATAGGTTCTTCTTAATCTTGTGATTGAGGCAGGAAATATTCTAAGCCACTGACACTGCCCATTTGAATCACCTGGGAAGCACTTAAATCAATGCCAATATTCATTTGGGGATTTCACCCCCAGCGTCAGTATTTTTTAAGAGCTCCCCAAGTAATTTTAAAGGGGCATCAGTGTTCAGAGCCACTGAACAAGGCGATCCTTAAGCAGACTCATCTAAATATTTACTAAGCCAAATATTGCTAAAACTGAGATAGCAATTATGAAATAAATTTATTCCATAGTTGAAGTAAGTCTTAGTTACTTTGCTTAAGGATTTTACATTGCACTGGGAAGGATTAAAGTGAAACAAAAAAAAATTCAAAAAGTGGCGTTGTTAAGAGGTAACTAATAGAGAATTTGTTCTAAAGGTGTTTTGAGAAGAAAGAAATCATGGAAAAGTAATGATGATGGAAAGCTTCCAGGAGAAGCTGGGACGCAGCCTGGGCTTCTAAGTGTGGTGGCCTTGGTAACCAGCCTCCAGGATGACTCCCAGTAAGCCCCACCTCCTAGTGTTCACATCCCTGTGGCTTTGATCTTGTTCTCTCCCTTTCTTTTCTTCTCTCTCTCTCCCTCTCTCTCTAGGACTCTGGAGGAAGCCAGATGTGAGGATGCTGAGGCAGTTTACGGAGAGGCCCATGTGGTGAGGAATGGAGTTGCTAGCCAACAGCCAGTGACCACGTGAGTGAGCTTGTAAGTGGATGCTTTAACGCCAGGCAAGTCTGACCGCAGCATCCGCTGACAGTTTGACTGCCACCTCATGAGAAACTTTGAGCCAGAACAATGCAGGTCAACGATGGAAGACAAGGCATTGGGCAGAACATGATGAGCAAAGGAATGAAGTGGGACTGAAATGCTATGTTGTAGTATCCTGGCTGGAAACACAGGCATGTTGTCTAAGAGGTGTGTGTGTGGAGGGGAACGGGAATGTACAATATCCAGGATATTGAAAAATGTACTAAATAGTTAAGAGACAATAAGGAGCCATTGAGCATTGGTTTTATTTCTCCTCTCAAATTTTGGAACCATTTTTCAAAACACCATAATACAAACACAGAAGGGGAAACTATTGTTTATAAATTAGCAAGAGAAAACTCAGACCATCAATTTGTATTAAAGAGATGAGCACACTCTTATTATGAAAAATGTTTAAGTGGGCTGAGCTCCTCGAAGCAAAGGGTTTGAGTAGAATAGGAGATTTGGTATATGAGGTGAAATTCATCAATCACTAGTAAACACTGAAACCAACAGCAAATTTATATACCATAGGCCTATAATAGCCTGATCTTCAATCTAAAAACATCTAAGTATGTATTAGAGAGCAAAACTTCTTTTTTTACTGACTTGATTTCCAATATTGGTTCAAATTGATCCCAAATATATTTATTAAAACTTACCACACTAATAAACATTAATTGGGTGCCTTTGAAGCATATAAATACTAAATTGAAAGTCCAAGTGCAGCAGTTTTTAATTTTTAATGATGTAAAAGGAGTAGGAAATAAATTTATGAATGAGAATTCACCTGGTTTAAGTACAAGCTCATCACTTTCTTTTAGCTGTTGGAATGTTTTCCTAAGGAATTTTGCCTTAGGAAAGTCTCTGCTTTTAGAATAAATCAGATCAAGCTCAATTTTTTATCTGTGTTTTGCTTTTGGCTCACTGTTTATTTTGCAAATAAAACTCAAAATCAACAGTTAGGTCTAGGGTGAACGTTAAGGAAATTGTGACCACGGTGCAGGGGCTGTATGAACCACTTTTGCGGAGTAATGTATTTGCTATTTTCCGTATTTTTCAGAAAAGGAGATAATATTTCTTCTTCAGCAAAAACAATTGTTTCCATTTTAAAAAATGATAATTTATTATGTAAATTTCAGAAAATCAGAAAAAATAGAAGTGATTGTTCTTAACTGTGTATTGTAATACCACCAAGTAGAACATATCACTATTACATTTTTCTTTCTAGCCTTCTGGCATTTTTTTTCCCTCTAGTCTTAAAGGGTTTTAACATGTAAATTTAAATAATTTGAGTCTCCATCTCACTATGGAGGAAAATGCAATGTGTACGCCAATGTACTCTGGGAGTTATTTCTTATAGGTACATCTAGTGTGGATTTTTGGATTATTTTCTTTTCTGAATTATTTTCTTTTCTTTTTTTTTAATTGAAATGAGGTCTCTCTCTATTGCCCAGGCTGGAGTGCAGTGGCTGTTCACAGGCACACAGGGCCTCAAGCAATTTTTCTGTCTCAGTTTTCCAAGTAGCTGGGACTATTAGCGTTCACCACTATGCCTAGCTAATTTTTTTCTATTTTTAGTAGAGACGGGGTCTCACCCTTGTTCAGGCTGATCTGGAACTCCTGACCTTGAGTGATCCTCCTGCCTCGGCCTCCCAGAGTCCTGGGATTACAGGCGTGAGCCACCACTCCTGGCTGACCTGTGGATTTTAACCAACTCCTCCCACCCCCATCCCAACCCTCTCTAGCAGTGTTCATCAGTTTAGAACATAGTCCTAAATCTGTAAACAGATGAAGCAGATAATGGGCCTAGTACTTGTGTGGCCTTCCCTCCTGTATTTTTAAGCCTTCTGATAAGGTGGTAATTACCTGCCTCTTCTGTTGATGGGGGAAATAGATTGTTGGGATCCTAACATTATGTATCTGTCAGCAACATTGATTCATCATTACTGAATGCCAAGGCTTTCTCTGATTTAACAAACGAAGGATTAATTGATTGGTGTCTTTCACTTCCTCCCCCTGCCCTGTTTTTAATTCTCTCTGTATTCCTTGCCTTGTGTTCCTGCTGCCCATTTTATCCTCTGAGAGAGACATCCTGGTATGTGGGTGGAGGGAGGGAGGCGGATTGAACATAGTATAAAAAATACATTCATTCTTTCCTTTAGGCATTAATCTAACCTCTATTTTGTTCAGAGTTGTTCTTAACAACAGTGTGATGGGCATAATGGATTGGGCCTTTTTCCCCCTTTTGTCCTATAAACCTTCTAGCCAAGCATCCCTCTGTGCCTCTCACTGGCCTTTCCAGAACCGTCTCTAGTTAGATTATATTTTGTTCTCTTTATATATGAGGGATAGGAGTTATTCTTAGAGTTAGACACATGGACTATGGTCCTTAACATCGTGTGTGCTCAATTATAAATATTAAATTGAGCATAGAACAGTGAACTCCACACGCAGTAACAGTTCAGCATTCAGAATATGAATGTTGGTTTGTCTCATGGGGCCTGCACACATAGTGCAGACAAAACTTTACTTAAATTTCTTAGATAGGATTTTGGACTTGGCTCTCCTCCTCTTACAGCTAATCTCTGCTTTCCTGCCTGCCAAGGGTGCACTCCCCCTCCCCAACCCTCTCTGCTCTGCCTGGAGCCAAGTGGACAAGAAAAGCAGCACAGATCCTGAGAGGTCCAGGCAGGAAGGGTGAGGACTGGCCAGGTGGTGGGAAGTGGAGTCAGAGAAGCAGGTGCTGTCAGGAGTAAGCTCAGAGAAAGGAGAGTCACAAGTCAAGGATGCCTTGTGTATTGTTGAATGGGGAGAAGAAGCTCCAGCAGTACAACAAAAGGAATAATCTAATTAAGTAGGAGTAATACTGTATTTAATAACATGCTCTGATTTGTGCCACAGTGTTCTCCCAACCCTAATTAGTAAAGGGGAAAATACACCCAAAGCACTCATCTGTGAAATCATTTGTTTTAATATAGATAAAATTTATATATGATTGACTCCCTTATTTATATTAATCAGAGATGGAACAGACATAATCCTCAAACTTCATTTCCACATATAATTCTAATCCATTTGCTACTTGTTTTTCTAGCACAAATAGAGGAATAACTTACCAATACTTCTCTTGTTCTTCCATGTCTTGGGTGAAGGTACAAGCTGTAGTGAAATGATCACCATCTGAATTGACTTAAGGACAAAATAGAAGCTAGTAATAAGGATCTTGGCAATTAAAATGCGGAATGATAGGTACCTGAAGCGTGATTATTCATTGTCTTACCAAGGTGGTTCTGGGTTCAGAGTTCTATTTAAACTCTGGTCCCACCACTTACAGACAAGTCCTTGGAACTTGAGGACGTTAACCTCACTGAGCATTACTTTCTTCATCTGTAAGACAGAGATAATGATAGGACCTACTTCACTTAGGGATGTCGTGAAGAACAATCAGATAATACACATAAAACATATGCGTGGCACCCAGGAAGCTCTGGATAAATATGAGCCATTACTATGACACAGACAGGTGATTAAATAAGGGTTGGATACCACAGTTTGTTCAGGTGCTCAAACAAAAGACCTGGGAGGCATTTTTAACCTTATCTTCCTCTCACCACCACAGCACAGCTGGGACAAAGGCCTGTCTTTCTTACTTTCAAAATCAGTCCTAAATCCATGCTCTTCTCCCCACCCTGCTGTGACCACTGGTGCCCAGGTCACCGCCCCTCCTGGCAGATGGCATCAGCCTCCTCCGGGGTCCCAGCGTCCACTCTCATCCCTTTCTAGTACACTTTCCAGACTTTACCTAGAGCAGACCACAAGTGCTATCACGTGGGGGCACTCGTCAACTGTCCTTTATTTCTCTTTGTTCTTAGAATAAATCCAAACTCAGTCCCATGACCTACAGGCCTGGCTTAATTTGACTCCTGTCTCCCTTCCTAGCTTCATCTTGTTCCACTTTCCTCCTTGCTCTCTAAAGTTCGGCCACGATGACCACATTTTGGTTCCTTGTCTACATTAACCTTTTCTCCAGGCACCTGCTCTTCTCTCAGCCTGCACTGTTCTGTCTCCTGTTCTCTTAATGGCTGGCTCATTATTACTGTTCCGGCCTCGGTTGGAGCACTGCCTTCTAGGGAAGCCTCTGTCTCTCCTATCCAAGGGCCCTCCTCCAGTAACTGGTCATCTCATCCCCTGGCTCATTTTCTCCATTGCTTTCCTCAAGGCTTGGAATTATCATCTGTACTTATTTATTTTCTCCCTGATCTCTGTTCCTCCCACTAGAATGCCAGCCTCATGAAGACTGAGATGACTCCTGTTTCTTGCTGTATCTCTAGGGCTTGGCTTCTCGGTAGGTTATTGACAAGTATTTGTTAAAATATTGAATAAATAAATGATCTGTGCTTCCAGGGGTGAAGTGCATGTATATACACTACACCCATTAGAATGTGTGCATGTTCATGAGAGTGTGTACAAGTATATGTGTGAGTGTGGGGTTGTATTATTGTGTATGAATATGCATGAGAGTGTGTGAGTATGAATATGTGAGTGTGTGTGTGCATGTGATGGTGTGTGTGAATGAGGATGCATTACTGACTGTGAATGTATGTGAGAATGTGTTATCATGAGTGTGTGAATATGTGTGTGTTTGTGTGTTTGAAGAACATTAGAGAAACCTGGTTTCTCTGATTTGATTTGCATCAAATGCTTTAATTAAATATTTAATAATTCAGATTTATTCAAATACTTTAATTAAAATAAACTCATAATGACAAATTACAATGTTATAACAAAGGAATATTTTACAGTCCTCTGTCTTAAAGAGATGGATCTCATGACACTAATCACTAAAATGGAATGTGTTTGTTAAGCAAGAATTTGTGGGATTTTTACATCCCAGTGGAACTCTTTCTTTGTTTTCCTCTTCAAGGAGACAACCCTGTGATCTGCAGGGATTTTCTAGATAAAAGTATACACCGCCTGCCTCAGGCCCATACTGTTCCTACTGCCTAGCTTGTTCTTGCCCTGCCTGGATGAGAGACTCATCTCTCAAATGTTCTTCAGGAACTCCTCCAATCCACTCCCTTGACCCTACACTTGGATAGATCCCCTGTTATTTGTTCCCAGAGAACCCTGTACTTCTCCTTGGAAGCACTCCTACAATGAATTCCATTTGTGATATATAAGTATTCACTGTCTGTCTCCTCCCCCTACCTCCAGGAGTGCAGAGACCTCCTCTTTTTTTCTTCATTGCCACATATGTACATTTAAGAAATGATGGCATTGTTCGTAAAGGATTCCTAAAGGCAGACCTTGCTTGATGTGTGACACACACGGATACTTCATAAACAGAGATCAATTAACTGAACCTTGAAGTCATACTATCTTATGTCTATGAACAGTGACATCAAACGGTTTTATGTGGTGTGCTCAAAAGTTTTGGAAATTAAATTTATTGAATTTATTTCAACTAAGAGTTATCTATTTTTATAGATGTTTTATACTAGATGTCAGAGAAACAAATTTTAATAAGATAATTTTGATATCCTCCTCAGAATATCAAAGAGCTTGAAGTTTGGAAGAGTTTAGAAGCCCTGTAGAAGTGGAGGTAAAAACAACATGGTACAAAATGCTATATTAGAGCCAAGCACAATGTGCTAACTTGGTCGGTTGTTGGAGGGTCTGGTAAGAAAGGGAAGTGGAAGCGTCACCCCAGGCAGGCTAACCTGAAGAATAAGGAGTTCTCTCAAGAGGGAGGGAGGAAAGGACATTCTCAAGCTCTCACCTTGCCCTAAAAACATCAAAGACACACATTTATTTAAAGAGTATGTCACACATGGAAATCATGAGGGATCTGGAGGTGCTACACCATGGGTAGCTGTTGAGAATGGGATGGGTGAGAACAGCACATCGAGCATGATGGCTCAGAGACTGGCTTCCGACATCAGACCACTTGATTGGGATCCAAATTCAGTCACTTATTAGCTATATGACTGGGAAATTTACATGGCTCTGTGAGGCTCAATTTCCTTCTCTGTAAAATGGGTTTCTAATGATGTCTTCCTGAAAGCAATCCTGTAAGAATTAAATAAGATAAATACTTCATATAGCACATAGTGAGTGCTCACTAAATATCAAAAGGAAAAATAAGGGTACCAGAAATCATGTTACTCAAACACTTAACACTACAATGTTCTAGCATTCTAGGCTTTGGAATAGGGTATATAAAAATGTATTTGTGACTTAACAGTGACAAATGATTTCTTAAACAAAATCACAGAAGTACAGAAAGTTGACGCATTGATTACAGAACAGAATTAAGGATTTCTGTTCAGTTAAGGTCATCATGGAAAGAGTAAGTAGACAAATGGCAGTATGAGAGAAGATATTTGCCATTTTTAAATCTAACAAAAGATTTTTCTGTAAAATAAAAGAAAGTCCTACAAATCAATGAGAAAATCACAGAAACTTTGATAGAAAAATGGACACAGGATATGAACAAAGAAAATTCATAGGCAACCAACCCTCAAAGGCTAACAAGCATAACAATTGCTTAACTAATTTTAAGCAGGGAAAAACAAACGAAGAAACACTGAGATATCCATTTATACCAATTAGACTGACACAAATTAGAAGGTAAAAAATGCCAAATGTTGGCAAGGATGGGGGATGTAGACAGTATAGGCTGGGGCAGCCATTCTGGAGAGCAATCTGTCAGAAGCTTAGGAATATACACACCAGTTCCGCTCCTGGGTATATATATCCTACGTGTATTCTCACTCAGTGTCTTAGAGGATGTATCTGTCAGGATAGGCTTGACCGTGTTGTGAGATAAAGGACCCCTGAGTCTCAGTGGTTTTAAACAACACAAATCTATTTCTTGTTCATGCTATGTGTTCATCACACATTATCAGAGGCCTCTCTGCTCCTCTAACTAAGTCTCTTTGCAACCATGATGGCAGAGCAGGCCCATTTTGAACATGGTTTATCCCTGTGCCAGAAAGAAAAGTAAGTACTTGGGGAGTTCTCCAAGGGCAATTAAATGCTCTAGCCCAGAAATGACATATGTCACTGTTTATACAATTCATTGGCCAGAACTAGGCACATGGCCCATTTGACAATAAGGGGGTCAGAAATTACAGTCCTACCATGTGCTGCCAGAGAGAACTAATCTGACTGACCATCACAAGGGACATATATAAAAATGTCCACTGGAAGTATTGAGAGGTGGGAGCAACAGATTAGATGTGTGCATATTAGACATGATTGAATTTTAAAATCACAGTGTTCAATTAATAAAATAAATAGAATGAGATAAAATACTATTTATGTAAAAATACATACATATTTTATACAATACACATTTCCATGGCTTTGTCCTCTGGGCCTAAGGTTCTGTCTTCAGGGTCATACTTTCTTTTTCTTGAAGGGTAGCACACATTTGCAGGTGAGTGGTTTTATCAGGTTTCTTGCTTGTAGAATTTGGGGAGTCCAATAGTTCCTTCTTTCACCCTTTCTCTGTTCTTTTTGATCCAAGCCTACAGCGTTTATATAACAAATAGTAGTGTTGGCATAACATTCTCAAAACCTTGTGGGTCCCCTGTATATATCATGAGATTCACACTATTAGACAAGAGGGTCTTCCAAAGATCTTTCCTGGATCATCCTGTCTCCACTCTTCACTTCTGCTGAGATGATTGAGCATAACCATGAGTCATACACCTAATCTATTCAGCAAAAGGTTTTCCAGCCATATCCTTGACCTTCTCTGTAGAGCACATCTTCCTTACAGTGAATATACTAATTTTGGTGTGTTTTGCCATCTGATAGGCAGAGAATTTCTAAAATTAAGTCCTTGTTCCATTTTACTTAACAATTCTTCCCTTAGTTTAACTCTTTCTTGTCACATTTTACTATAAACAGCAAAAGAAACCAGACTGCCCCATTTTGCTTAGAAATATCTTCAGCTAAATATCTAAGGTCATTACAGAACATGATTCAGCTAGACTTTCTGCCTCTGCATAGCAAAGATCCTCTTTCCCCAAGTTTCCAAAATCATTTCTCATTTCTTTCTGAGCCTACACCAGCAGCAACTTTAACATTCATATTTCTACCAACATCCTGTTTATGACAATACATGTCTGCTCTAAGATAATATAGGCATTCTCTGTCATGCTCCTAACCTCCTTCTTAGTCCTCAGCAGCAGCACATTCAACATCCATTTTTCTACCAACAGCCTGCTTAAGGTATTCTAGGCTTTTTCTATCATGTACCTCTTGCTTCTACCCATCATCCAATCCAAAGCCACTTCCACATTTTAATGTATTTGTTATAGCAGCATCCCATTTTTATTACCAAAATCTGTATTTGTTTCCCGTGCTTGCCACAAATTACCAGAAACTTGGTGGCTTTAAACAACAGAAATTTATTCTTTCACAATTCTGGAGTCCAGTTTCACTGAGTGTCAACAGGGCGGCACTCTTCTAGAAGATCTTGGGGAGAATTAGTTCCTTTTGCTTCTTCTAGCTTCTGGTGGCCGCCAGCATTCCTTGGTTTGTTGCTGCATCATTCTGATCTCTGCCTCCATGGTCACATTGCCTGGATTTCCTCTGGAGGGTCATTATTCAGTCTATCATGAATATTTATACTTGTGCTCATATAATCTTTCATATGTTAATATAGGAAATTACATTACTCAATTTCCTAGTGTTGAACCATACTTAAACTCGGGAAAAAACTCCATGTAATAATCACTTTATCCTTTTGAAGACTTCACAGTATTCCATTTTATGGCACTGGCATACCTTTTTTAACCAAACTTCACTGATAAACATTAAGGTTTTTGGCAATCATCCTGTATTATTATAAAATTCCTATATTTTTACACACAATCTTTGTGTACTTGTTCATTTATTTCATTGGAATATATTCCTAGGATTGCTGAGGCAAAATACACACATTTAAAAATATTTATTTACCTTACAAAATGGCCCTTTAGAAATGTTGTTCCAATTTAAAATCTCATTTCTCATCTCCCATCTAAGAGAGTTCACCAGTCCCTCCACACCTTGCTCAGAGTACTAACAATTTATTTTTATGAGAGGCAAAACATATTATTTCATTGTTTCATTTTGCACTGCTTTGATATTAGTAGCTGAACCACTGTTTGGTCTCTATCAGCAGTCCATTTCCTCCTGCAATTATCAATCTTTTTTTGCAACAGCTTCTGTATATTAAGCCTTTTATGTTAAGATAGTAACCTTTTTATATAGGTCTAAACTATATTTTAGTATTTTGTCATTTTTCCCTCACCTCTACTCTGTTAATATTGCTAAATTTCTAATATTGTTAAACATTTTAGGAAATAGATTATGTAATTTTGTTTTAAGAAAAGCATTTCTAACTCCGAGATATTGACCATTACTGTTGAATGTGACCTTTCTTGCAATCACAGAATGGTGAGGTTTAAGAGCATTCAGATTTCATTTAGTTATTTTCTAGGTAAATTCTGGCTGTCCTGAGTGTTCTCTTTAATATCATCCACATCTGCCTCTTGAATGCCAAGGCTTGGGCAAATCATTTCAGCTGGCCAGCACAGAAATATTCCAAAGAGCTGTCCCTATCACCCGGTTACATCGAAGTTAAATGAGTGTTTACTTTAGGTGTTGTTCATGTTTATTCCGGGTTTATAAAGTTTGAGCACTGTTTTCCCTTCTGTTTTCCTTAACTAAAAGCTGAAATCACTGTGATCCAAGTACAAATGACTTAAATGAGAGAGGGAGCAGTTATTTGGGCGCTAAAGTATCCGAGAGTCATACAGCATGGTGTGTAACAGCTGAAATGTGGTGTCTGAACAGCAGTTATAACAAACTACGACCTAGGTTTTGCCATTTTGTGTAATATTTTAATCTCAAGGATAAACAAAGGAAAAAAAAACTTTGCTGATATTAAAAGTTGGAAGTCAAGTCAACATAGAGCATGAATTTACACATCAATTCCAGACAATACAGGGGTATGTTTTTTTCTCCTTGAGTAAAGTGTTCTTTCAGGGTCGGCAAAAGTCCAGATGAAGAAAATGTTAAAAGATGTGCCTTTGTGATAGTTTATTTTTCTCTCTGTGAATTCTTAATCAGGTCCATATTTAAATTGTTTGCATTCATCTTAATCACTTCTCAGAACTGTTTCTGTCCAATATTAACTAATATCAGGGGATGGATGAGAGATATCAATTAAATTTTACTCAAGCATGCCTCTCTTGGGGACTTTTATGCTTCCCTTTATAGTTGTTGTAAATGCAGATCCCTTCAGGGTATCCACCCTTGCAACAGCTGTCATCCTAGCTTACCTCAATGAGGTCACCACAGGCACACCTAGTTTTTGAGCTTTTTCTCTATAATTAATTTGTTTGAGTCACTGAATAACTTTATCTACCTTCTGCCACAAACTTCTCTTTTTCTCTAATATCCTTATTTGCAAGAAGTCAACCAGAATTGAGCACAACATGGCTTTTCCTTTCAACGGTGCTGAAATAATTTCTTGTGACTCACGCTCTGCACACCGAGCGGTGATGGAGGCAGTCTGTGATTGTTTGCTTGTTTAAGCACTTGTGTGTTAGATTATTTAACTGCTTGTTTAATTGTACCTCACTGAGAGTTCTGCTCTCTGTTAAACCTTGTTATCGTTTGAGTGCTATTCACCAAATACATGTTTCTCTTAATCTAAGTGGTTCAAGTCAAATATTTACCTTATTTTCTTGATTTTAAGAGGCACTGACTCCCCACCACACATTTTCACATTTCTGCAATCAGAATACGTCCTAGCGTCATCATGCACATTTAATGTGGTGTTTTCCTCCACAAAGAGCTTCTTAGTGGGTTGAAAGTCACATACTGTAAACAATAAATAAATAAATTTAAAAAAAACAAAACAAAAAGAACTTAGGATAGCATCTTAGAATCCTGGAGATACAGTGAGTCAAAGGTACATGACACTTTGTCATGTATTCGAAACCCTAATTACCTTAACTCTTTTTTTACGTTATCTCTCAGATATTAAGCTTCTTTTGGGAAAAAGAAAGTATTTTTGCCTTTCATGGGTTTAGAACAGAGTTTTGTAGTTTGGTATTGTCGACTCTCTTTTCTTTTGGCTGTTTTCCTAGTATCAAGATTATTATTATTTTTAGAAAGCAGCTAATCCTGGAGATCCTCTCTGCTTTTGCATACACCTATCATTCTCTCTTCACTTACATGCGCATACTTGCTTTTTACCTCCTGGCTATTTGGTTATATTCTTAACTTCTTTGCCCTTGAGTCTATGGGCAAGTCTTAAATGTTGCACTGTACCAAAGCTTTGTTGAGGTCAACAGTGGATTATGTATAAACACTATTTTCTCTATCTTGGCTCCTCCTCATAAATTTTCCTGAAATTTTAACTGCTGAATCCCATTAGCTCAAAAAGAGTAGGTAAAATGCCAAGTTTGAACATTAACTCTCTATGTTCAACTTTCAAGAATCTAAAGGCATCTTTATTAGCTATAATCTTGGAAAGATTTTTCTAATCAAAATGTGTATTGGATGCAAACATTTTCAGATATCAAATGGAAGTTGATAGATAAGTAGGTGAAAAATAGGTATAAGTATGTATAAAAATATCTGAGTACTTTTGCCTAAAATCTAAATGATTACTAGTATATTCATTTCTATAAACATATACATAATTAGATAAGTCATTATGGATTATATAAAATTGACCCATGTGATTACATACTTTTATATAAACATGTGTAAATTTAGGCATATGTTTACAACCATACATAATTCATATAATGGGATACAATAGAAACTGGGTTAAAATTCTAGCTCTGCTGTTTTTTTAGTTTGTGAAACTAAATCATTTAAATGTTCTGACCCTCAGTTTTCACATCTGTAAAATGAGGATATAGCAATAATGCTGCCATACGTACCACAGAGACCTGTGCAGAGAACCACTCAAAAAAAATCTTGTTTTAACTACAAGATATTTTATAAATATTAGTAATGTTTGATGGGATTTATATAAATACCTCTCTCCCTACTCATGAAAAAAATCCCATTTTCTTAAAATAGGATATTTTTTCAATAACTTGGCATCTATTTTTTCATTAATATCCAATATGTAACACAAAAGAATTGAAACTTTCTCTTTTGAAAATCAAATTTTTAAAAATGTATTATACATCTATATATTTTATACATATAATTCATTATATGTATTATATTATATATAGTTGTATACAGTTTTAGAGACTATACATATATAGTATAAATTTACAACACATGTGAATTTATTTTCAGTGGTCTTATTTTCAATGGTTTAATTCAGAAAACCCATAAGAAAAGGCAAAAACTACTTTTAAAGGTTTCAGGCCAGGTTCGGTGGCTGATTCCTATAATCACAGGACTTTAGGAGGCTGAGGTGGAAGAATTGCTTGAGGCCAGGAGTTTGAGATTGGCCTGGGCAACATAGTGAGACCATGTCTCTACAGAAAAATTTAAAAATTAGCCAGGTGTGGTAGCACATGCCTGTAGTCATACCTGCTTAAGAGGCTGAGGCAAGAGGATGACTTGAGCCCAGGAGTTCGAGGTTATAATGAGCTATGATCAGGTCACTGCACTCAAGCCTGGGCAACAGAGTGAGACCCTGTCTCCAAAAAGAAAAGTTTCATTTATTTTCCAGGTGCTTAGGTTCGGCACATCCAAAATGTGACTTTTTTAAAATACTGGCATAAGTTATAAGTAAGTATAATAAATGAAGTAAGAGAAAGCCCATACAAATATCTGTGGCTAAAGTTAAATTAAATGATCAAATAACCGCAAAGACCCAACATGGACTCGCAAAAGTAATCTAACGTTAAATGTGGCTGTGAGGCATTGCTACACTGGAGTTTCTGGATGCCAAGGCCACCCTAAACGTGTCCCGGGAGAAGGCCCTGGGTAAATCACTGAATTAAACCTTTAGAACTACCCCTTCTAATACTGTGCTTGCTGAGACTTGCATATATATTCTTTCTATTGTAACTTTTAAATATAAAGAAGCTTTCACAGCAGCCATGCCCACGAGCATCCCAGTGACTTCACTTCAAAGCCAAGTAGGTGGAGTCAGTTTGGATGAACTCTATCCTGGAGGCTCCAGTCTCATCTAAAACATACATTTTCTTTTCTTGTAGGGTAAAAAGTCTTCTAGTCTTTGTCAGCTGCTCTCAGGCAGAATGAGTAGACAGGGAAGAGCCACATCCAGTGAAGGTTTATATACCCCAAGGAAGTCTTGGAAAGCAAACTACTGAATCTCTCTTCATCCCTTTCCAACTCTCATGCTCACATACGCACCCATCTCCTCCTAAACTCACCACTTCCCCATCAAGCAGTGGCGTGTGATTCCCCTCTACCTGAATCAGAAGCAGGCTTGACAATTGTTTCATTGTGATGGCGTGCAGGAAATATCACCCATATGGCACTTTGGCATACTGAGTGTTTTAAGCTGAAGGAAACTGAGAACAACCATGGAAGCAGGAAGCTCTCTCTGACCTCCTGCCCCTTTTCTCTTGAAGCAGGTCATAGAAAGTGAAATTCCCCTCACCCTTTTCTCCCCTGAAATGGGCCATAGAAACTAGAATTTCCCTCACTACTTCTTCTATAATGGAAAGTCATTCTCTGACCCCCTCCCTCCTTTCTTCCCTGAAGACCTCATGTAATAGGTGTGCTGCCCTAAACCTGGAGGGAAGGTGTGTCACACAGATAGGTCAAGAATCTGAACCAACAGGCCTTGCTAAGTTTCTTACAGGTTATTACTATTAGATCATACCCTTTTGTCCTCCAATCACACTTGTGCATAACTGTTCCTGGGTCTTTGGGTCTTCATTTCTGAAGGCTCCCGGGTCACTTAAAATTTATATTAAATAAATTTGTATGCTTTTCTCTTATTTATCTGTCTTTTGTTATAGGGGTGTCAGCCATGAACCTTACAATGGGTGAGGAAAGAAATCTTTTCTCCTCTACAGTTCATAACCAATAGAATGTGTCAGCAGTGATACAATATGACTTCTGAGGCTAGGTGATAAAAGGTGACAAAGCTTTGGCCTTGTTCACTAGGCCTCTAGCCTTCTAAACCCTGAGTTACCCCATAAGAAATCCAAATATTCAGAGGCTGTCATACTATGAGAAAGCCTTTCCCACAAAGAGCAGCCACGTACTAGTGTTCCAGCCAACAGCCCCAGCCATGGTCCCAGCTGACAGCCAACATCACTGTCAGTAGAGAGGCCTCCCCATGATTCCAGCCACTGCCTTTGCATCTTCCCAGCCGAGGCTTTAAATGGCATGGAGCAGAGGCAAGCTAACCCCACTGTGCCCTGTCTCAATTCCTGACTCAAAGAAATTGTAAGGATAATCAAATGGTTACTCTATGTTACCAAGATTAAGGATAGTTTGTTTCATGGCAATAGCTGAAATAACTTCTTAGTGTGTGTAGGGGGGAACATGTTTCTCTCAGTATTCTTACAACATGTTTCTGACACCAGATGTGTGGGGATTTTTCCCCACCAGCAAGCAATGAATCAATTCTGCAGTAGACACCAGCTGGACATCCTCCAATCCCATTCTGACACTATCTACCTGGAGATAATGTCAGGTCCCTCTAGTTAAGGGAACCCTGATTTAGAGCCAGTTGGTCAGAAGCACAAGCAAAATAACCTAGGGCTTGCATTGGCTTCTGACGTCAGGGTTCCCACAACCCCCTCCTTGGGTTCAGTGAATTTGCTAGAGCGACTCACAGAGCTCAGGGAAGTATGTACTAACCTTTACTGGTTTATCATAAAGAACATTACAAAGGATATGGAAGAAGAATACAAGTACATACGGAGGAAGGGGCGCAGAGCTTCCATGTGCTTCCCAGGTATGCCACTCTCCAGGAATCTCCATGTGTTCAGCTATCTGGAAGCTCATCCGAACTCTGTCCTTCTGAGTGTTTATGGAGGCTCCATTATGTAGGCATGATTGATTAAATCATTGACCATTGGGTGGTCGACTTAACCTTCAGCCCTCTCCCATCCCTAGAGGTTGGGGATGGAGTTAAAAGTCTCAGCTTTCTAATCCTGCCTTGGTCTTTCCAAGACCAACCCCCATCCTGAAGCTGCCTAGGGTCTGTCAGCCACCAGTCAATCATTAGTATATATAAAGACATCACTTTGGTGAGTCTAAGGATTTTAGGAGCTGTATGTCAGTAAATGAGATGAAGATCAAATCTGTTACACAAATATTTCACAATATCACACCACCCTTTGATGCTAGGTTGGCCTCCTGACTTGCACAGAATGAGGAGAAAGCCGCGGAATGCCCATTCCGAACCTAGGGCTCAGGAAGTCTTGCCTGCTTCCACGTGTATGTCATGCCCTAGACATCACAATCACATGCCTAGACTAGCCTGCTGGAGAATGAGAGACATGCAGAACATACTTGAGTCATCTCAGTCAGTGGTCCCCAACCTTTTTGGCACCAGGGACTGGTTTCATGGAAGACAATTTTTTCCATGGATGGTGGGGGGGGGATGGTTTCAGGATGATTCAAGCACTTTACATTTATTCTGCAGTCAAACCTCTCTGCTAATGACAATCTACATTTGCAGCCACTCCCCAGCACTAGCATCACCACCTCAGCTCCACCTCAGATCATCAGGCATTAGATTCTCATAAAGAGAAACCTAGATCCCTCACATGTGCAGTTTACAGTAGGGTTTGTGCTCTTATGAGAATCTAATGCCGCCACTGATCTGACAGGAGGCGGAGCTTATGCCATGATGCGAGCAATGGGGAGCGGCTGTAAATACAGATGAAGCTTTGCTTGCTCTTCTGCACCTTGCATTTCTTGCACCTCCTGCTGTGCAGCCCAGTTCCTAACAGACCACAGACCAG
>CAUYMX010062717.1:0-20183 GCA_963573855.1 Lepilemur septentrionalis
CTCCTCCCTGCCTCCAGGCCCTTCATGGAGAGAGGATAATGCTTATGAAAACTCTCCATATAGGCGCAGGGAAGAAAGGAAGGAAGAACATGTGCTTCCTAGCACACAATGCACTTCCTGTCTGCTGGGCTGGGGAGAGAAATGCCTCCCTGGTCTGCCGCCCCCACCAGAGAAATGGCTACAACAATTCACCCTTCCTGCAGATGCGGCTGAAGGGATTGCTCTAAAGCACAGCTACGTTTTCCCAGCCCCTGCTCCCTTACCTTCAGGGGCTCCCTACTGTAGTCAAACTGCTTAAGAAAGGTGGAAATTTATCAGTAAAAAGGAAAGGGCTGAACATTTAAAAGGCTCAAAATGTGGCCATTGCAGTGGCTCATGCCTGTAATACTTTGGGAGGCCAAGATGGGAGGATCGCTTGAGGTCAGGAGTTCAAGACCAGCCTGAGCAAGAGTGAGACCCTGTCTGTACTAAAAATACATATATATATATATATATATATATATAGCCAGTCTCATGGTGTGCACCTGTAGTCCAGCTACTCGGGAAGCTGAGGCAGGAAGATCACTTGAGCCTAGGAGTTTTGAGGCTGCTGTGAGCTACAATAGCTCTACGCGGGGAGACAAAAAGAGACTCTGGCCTCAAAAAAAAAGGGAAAAAAAAAAAGGAAATTGAAAGCCCCTCCTAACTCTCCCCTTATATATTAAAAAAAAAGTCTTAACATTTTGCTAGACCAATTAAATTTTTTTTCCTACTAACCAACAATCCTGAAAAAGTCTCCCTTATTCATAGCAGAGCAGCAGGTTTTAAAGCAGGCAGTAAATTTCTATAAGAACACCACCCCAGTTCCTTGATCTCCATATCAGATGTACTAACAGGGAGAGTGAGTCTTTGCAGAGGTCTGGTTCCTACTGTAATGAGAGTGTGGGACTCTATTCCTTCTCTGCAGGCAGGGAAAATCCGAATGTGCACAATGACAATTCACTCCCTATTACAACTTATATAAACTCCATCTCTAGAGTCAGATTGCCTCGTGTCAAATCCTGGCTCTACTACCTACTTGTGATGTGACCCTGGGTAAGTTATTTGGCCACTCTAACCTCCAAGTTCTCCATCTGTAAAATGGGGATGTCAATGGACCTTTATTGAAAGATCTACTATGTGTCAGGCAGGGTCCTATGCTCCAGGGGTACAATGGCAAATGAGAGAGACATGGTCCTTGCCATCACAGAGTTTACACGTGGAGAAGGTAGAATAAAAAACCAAACGTTGTGTCAACATACTTACAATCACAGCCACAGCATTATAAAGGAAACAAACATGAACTGAGATAGAACTAACGGGAGAGTCAAGAAGGACCTCACTGAGAGGCGATACTTAAGCAGAACCTCAATGGAAGAGGAATTAACCTGGGGAAGGGCTTCCGAGGTAAAGACAGCCCATATGCAAAGGCCCTGGGGCCAGAAAGAGCTTGCACATTCAGGACACTCAGAGCAGGCCAGTGAGGCTGAGGCAAGGGGAGAATGGCATCCAGTGAGGCCGGGGAGAGAGGCGCAGGAGCCGAATTCTGCCGGGAAGCTAGAGAAGGAATCTGGATTCTGTCCTACAGGCAGTAGGCAGATGGTCACACTGGCTGCTGGTGGAGATCGGGTGAAGGGTAGTGCAATGGTTAAGAATGGCGTCTGCCCGGGAGCCCACCTGCTCACAGGACGGCAGCGGAGATGCGGGACAGTACAGAGAGAGTCGAGCATCGCTTTCCCTCTTGGAGTTAGACGTCCCAGGGCCTTGGACTCGGCTGGACTGGGGATTGGGCGAGTGTGCGGGTCTGGCTGGAGCCCGTGAGTGAAAGCGGGTGCTGCCTGCTGACGTGGGGAACACTGAGGAGAGAGGTGGCTTGGGCAGACGGTGCAGGGAGAGAAGGCAAGGTGAGCCCAGATCAACCGCGTTTAGCGAAGGGAAGAGGAGGCACCACCCGCAAGAGTCTACAAAGGAGCAGCCGATAATGTGAGCGGCAAGCAGGGCCGGGCGTGGCTCCAGGGCGGTGGTTTCAGGGAGTCGGAAACCGGCTGGCTCCAATGTTGCCGAGATGAGGACAGAAGCTTTGAGATATATGGGTAGTGAAAACGAGTCATGGAACCATCTGTGTAGTATTAGTAAATTAAATTTGCCTCTTAAAAAGGCGAGTGTTGGGGGGAGGGAATATTTTGGCCTGTTCTCAGGTTTACCTATAGATAGCTCTGGAAGGCGCTACAAGAACCTGGTCACAATGGCGCCCCCGAGAGGAGAAAACTGGGTGTCGGGATGGGGCTGCGTGGGAAGGAGACCTTTCACTGTGGGTCGTACCCTTTGGGAATTTTACATTTATGTACCATACATATAACTAAATTACAATTCAAAATTATAATGAAAAAGGAAAAAAGGTTCCCTACTTTCTGGAGTGGCTGTGAGGATGATAATAAATGTTTCACGCGCTTGTCATGAGCGTTGGATGAGAAGATGCATGTGGGCTCCCCGGCTCGGGCCTGAGCGTGCTGCACAGTGAGGGGCCGTTGTGTCCCTGTTGCGGCTTCTGCAGGAAACAGCAGGAAAGGCCTCAGCCTGCGTATTAGGTTCCCAGAGCTCCCCAACGAAGTACTGCAAACGGGGTGGCTTAAAACGAGAGAAATGCATTCAGTCACAGTTACAGAGGCCAGAGGTGTGAGGTCAAGTTGCTGGCAGGGCCACACTCCCTCTGAAGGCCCCAAGGAGGATCCTTGCCTCTTCCCAGCTTGTGCAGGCTGTTGTCAGTCCCCGTCATCACGTGGCTTGCAGCCGCCTCACTCCAGTCTCTGCCTCTGTGGTCACATGGCCTTCTTCCCTCTGTGTGCGTCTGTGTCTTCACGTGGCCTTCTTATATGGACACTAGTTATTGAACTTAGGGCCATCCTAATCCGGTATGACCTCAACTAACTATATCTGCAAAGATCATATTTCCAAATAAGGTTGCATTCACAGGTACCAGGTGGACACGAATTTTGGGGCCATTATTTAACCTAGTTGAGGCTGGTGGTTAAGATTCTTACAACCACAAACTATCTCTGACCCAGGCCAGTCACTTTTCCTCCTGGGGATCTGGTTCCCATCCATACAATGAAAGAAGGAACTGGGGTTGTTCTGAGCTCCACCCCAGCCCAAAAGCACTGGGCTTCCTTAGACACTCTTAGAACCTACCTCAAGTGGGTAGGTTGGGCAGCAGGACAGGACTGAGGAGGCCTAGACCTGTGTGTGTTTCATGTCACCGCAGATGAGGGAGTGTGCTGTGGCTGTCACTGCAGATGCCCCAGGGACAATAAGCCATTGGTGAAGATTTCTGAAGTCACAGGCCTGTAGGCTGCTGGGAGCACCCAGACTTGGCCTTAATGGGGCTTGAACTCTGTGGCCAGAGTCACAGCTCAGAACTATAATAAGGAAACTGAGTCCTGCCCAGCCTGTTTTATCACCTAATTCACGGGACACGTGCAAACTCTGGTTGAAAGAAGAGTCGGAACAAACCGGATTTAGCATGACAGATTCCAAGGGACATCTGAGTTCACAAAGAGCAAACTGCGCTGCTGAGTCAACCCACAGAGGCTGCCAGGTGACTGCCCTTAGCCCTCAGCAGGAGAGGGTGGGGAACTGAAGAAACGGGAACAAGCTTGCCATAGGAATTTGTGGGAAACCTACTCCGCAGTGTTAGTTCCCTTTGGACAACCAGATTGCAATAAAAACAACAATGACACACTTCCATTTATACAGAACTTCACACCTTGCAAAAAGGCTTTTACACCTCTTAGCTTGATTGATTGGATTCTCAAGAGGCACGAGTGGATAGGAACTTTCATTTCAGCTTTACAGATAAGGAAACTTAAGCCCAGAGTGCTGCCCAGTGGTCCCTCCCAGGGGCTGCTTCTGGCCTGGCTCATCCAGGAGAATGGCCTTTGCAATCACCACCCATGCCTCCAACCCGCACGTCACCCAACACAATGTTAAGGTAATAATCTCTGATATGGACATGCTGTTCTTGTGTAAAGTGTGAATACATGCATGTTTATAGAATATTGCTATTTTTATTGATTTATAACATACAATATAAATGAAAGCAATGTTCTTGCTATGCAAATACAGCTTCAAGGCAAGCCCAGAAGACCCATCCCAGCACCTAAGCCACTCCAGATGGGCCTCCTGGAGTGATCACATGCTGTCCTGTCCCACAAGAGGCAAGCCAGGAGGGCTGCCTGTGGGAGAACTCCGTCTGTGGAAGGTGCCCTCACTGCCAAGACAGACAGCTTATTCGAGCTGGGTTCCAGCTAAGGACATTGCCGGGGGAGAAAGCTGGGGCCACCCCACCTGCTGTTCCCGCTGGGGGTGGGGCACGGTGGGGCGTGGGCAGGTCAGACTCTACAGCAGGGCTGGTTTCCACGGCGAGGGAGGAGCCGATTCTGCTGCTGGCTGGTGGGCAGTTCAAGGTTTTAGCCAATGAATTGCATGGCCATTTGGCAAATGTTTCGGGCTTGCTTTTGGTTATGGTTTTAAAAATAGAAAATGAATAAATCAGGCTCCGGGAAGTGGTATTTTATAGTTAGGTGGGAGGAATGGCCATTGAGTCTGATTATCCTTGGGCTGCAGCTAAAATTGTAGTCTTGCCTGTGTGGCATTTGGGCCTCTGTCAGCAGCTCAACCACAAGATCACAGAACAGAGGAGGCCTGGGTGTCAGAGAAAGGCCTGAAAGGAAGGAGGCAGCCCCAGAACCATGGGCTCACCCAAGGTCACACAGCTCCTACAGAGTGATAGAACTGTGTGGGGCTGGGAGCCACGTGTGTCCAGGACACCATTATGTCCCTGGCACCCATCAGGTGCCTGGCAGGGAGTGGTGCCCATTGTGTGAGTTGACTGTGGAAGGAAGGAAGGAGGGAGGCCAGGAGGGAAGGAGGGGCACCAGAGGGTGAGAACACCGCCCCCACCCCCCACCCCCACTCTGTGCTCTGCAATGCCACTCCAAGCTTGACACACAAGCAGAAGCGGAGGGAGGGGGCTGGAGAGGGCATATGAGGAATTGGGAGGCCAAAGGCAAGGCATGGCTGTGAGCAGATGTTTCAAGAAGAAAGGACACAGCAATGCTGAGGGGCACCAGCCCCAGAGCGGGGTCCACCTTCCCAAATCAGGGCTCTGGCCTGGTCATTTCAAGAGTGTTTCCCCCAATAATTCTGGCCCCATGCACCTGTGTCAAGGGCTCTGACTCCCTGCCTCTTCTGCTGGAGCCCTGTGGGAACAGCAGAGGAGATGCTGGGAGGGAAGACAGGGCAGGCACCCCCCTTCCATGAGGGAAACAGCAGCACCCCTCAAATCTGCTCAGTCTTTTACAGTCACATCCCACGTCTCAGTCAATCCCTGAAACAGCTCTGTGAAGTTCCCATTCCAGAGATGCAAAAACTGAGTCCCTCTGGGCTTTTCCCACATTCTTATTTAGTTAGTACTCTGTTAAATGTTAATAAACCACGCTGAGAAGGATGATTAATATGTTCTAACTTAGCAAGGAGTAATTCCTTTGTAACCCCAAGGACAGACTCTCTAATGGGCTTTGCTGATGAGCTGGTCAGGAGATACTTGGGGTCAGAGAAATCTCAGCATTTTATTGAGCATTTACTATGTGCTGGGCACTATCTCTTTACTCTGGTGTCACTTTTACTCCTTACCACTAAGAGGTAGGTGCTATTATCGTCTCTTGTGTATAGACAACAAAAGTAAGGCACCGAGATGTCAACTAGCTTGTCCAAGGTCATCTCAATAACAAGTGGTGGCCTCAGGATATTTTTAATTATATTCACTTGCCTATGCATGAGACCAGCCTAGGCCAAATATTGGATCTTTGAGGGAAGGGGCAAAAGAAGGGGATGCTGAGGCTGTTTAACCAGCTAGTGGGAAGGGGTTGGGGCAGGAAGAGTGGACGAGAATCAGGAAGGTTATTGTTTGGACAGTAAGCAAGGTAGATGAAAATCAGAGACTTTAAAAGTAAATTTAAAAAAAAAAGAAAAAAACAAGAAAAAAAGAAAAAAAAAGTAAATTTGGACTTTGAAAACACTGCTTCTATTTTATTATTTCTTAAGAACCACATCCCATATTGTAAAATACCTATATACATGGAACTTTAATTTAAGATGTGTTCATTGGTTCATTGGGCATGAGTAAATGAGAACACATCACAGAGACTGTTCTGGAGATAATGACTTCTAATTACATGGTATGTGAGGCCATGTCTTAATGGAAAATGAACTCCTTAGACTGACGAAGTCTGAGGCTTTTGATGCAGGACGCTGTGTGTTTAGTGGAGCAAACGTTCTCAAGCTTTCTCAGGGGGCCAGTCTCTGGGGAAGAACAACTCTTCTCTTCCTGGTTCTCAGGGCACTGAGCTGGGCCAGGATTTGGTTTATCTTTTCTTAGCTTGGAAAGATCATTTGGTTCTAAAGAACTGTTCCCTATTTTGCAATTGAGTCTCCAAAGAACATTTGGATGATTTTTTCTTAAAAGCTGCAGGTGTAAATGACAGCCAGGAGAAAGTGTGGCTAAGTACAGATTCGTCTGGCCTGGAGGGAATCACACTGTCCTTTTCAGAGGGAGGCCCCAGAGGACTCTTCTGATGGGGAACTCCCAGCCCTTGACCTGCCATCACTACTGTGAGTTCCTTCAGGCAGGGTCTGTAGCTTCTCATAGACACACCAGCTTGAGTTGAAGCAATTGAGATGATTGTGAAGCTGTTATCTAATTCCTGGTGGTACTTACCCCTGGAATCTGATATTTCTGGATTGATTGAGACCAATTAGCATGATAAGGAGAGATGAAAACCTGAAGAAGCCAAGGCTTGATCCCCTCTGAGGACCATAGCATGCTTCATATAGTATTTCCACTTCCAGGGTCTTTCTCCATCCTTACCAGGTCACCCTGAGAGGCAGAGCAGGTGTCATTAGACCCATTTTACAGATGAGGAAAATGAGTCCTATCAGAAGTCTCCAGATGAGTGGTGGGGAGCCAGACCCAGAATCTACAACTCCTCTTGCTCCTTCCTCCAGCCCACTTGCTCTATGACTTAGCCCTCACATGTGGGGCTGTGGCAAGGCACCCAAGATGCAGGGTTGGAACACGCTTTCCAACATCCTGAAACTCAAAGCTCTGAGCACCAATGCCAACCAGGGAGCTGACTGTGAAGATGGCAGTGCTCTGGAGACTCCCAGGCAAGGGTGCTATATGGAGACTGCCTGGCGACTCCCGTCCTGGGCAGGAAAATGTAAAAGGATACTCAACACACTGACCTGGAAACCTGAGAATGGCTGTCTGGGGCAGAAAGACCCTAGTAGTGATCTGATTCAAACTCCAGGATCTGAAATCTTCTTCCCTGCCACTTTGTCCCAGTCTGAGTTTTAATCCCTGGGACCTCACAGAACACACCTAACTGCTCTTTGAAGGTCAGCCCTTAGAAATGTGAGGAGGGCACATCCTCCATGCCCAGCTTCCAAGCACTTTCCCACTCCCACCCTCCCAGTTCCCTTGGCTCCTGCTCATTGACAAGGTCTTCATTCAGACCCTGTCTGACCCTGGCTGCCCTCCCAGGGCTCTCCCCCCTTTCTGTGTCTCTAAATCATGAAGTCTAGTAGAGTATATCACACTTACCTTGGGCAGTGCAGACAATATACCTCTATCGATATGACCATCAACGCCATTACCTTCTTTGTCACCCTTGGCACTGACAAGGCTGATATGATGCTTTTTCCCTAAGACCTAGACTTGGTCCAATCTTTTCCTTGAATACACAGGGCTAAAAGTTGCCAATGAACTCCATTCCTCAAAGCAGCAGAAAGCCAGGCACCTCATTAAATGGTCTGTCCAGCTGGAGACTGACCCAGACTCCAGCCCAAACACTGTGACTCCTCAAGCTGAGACATGTGGACCCATTGGGAGGTGCCAGGCATGTCCTCAGAGCCACCCTGAGCCACACTGCACATTTACAGCAGGGCACACCAACACTCCCCTGGATCTCAAACCTCTATTAAGGCAATAAGCAGGCTGGACCCAGTGATCTTTAAGCCCAGAATTTGTTCTTTTTTTGGCTGAGTCTGGGGCACCATGACCCAGAGCTAAACTGGACGCAATTCAGAGAACACAGAAATCTCCTTAGCATGGAAATGACAAACCTACTCACTATTCAGGTAGCTCCAACAAAGGCTCTCGAAGGCATATGTGGGTGATGTATATGTCAATGCGGTGTTCACATCTTATCTCTTTCTGTTTTTTGATAGAAGAGTGGGGCATGCTAGGGAAACCTGGGTGTCATATTGAACTCATATTTCAGTGCTGTTCTTGGGCACTGGGGAACTGGGAAATCCTCATTCTTTGGTTGTCCAGGCAGAGTATGGATGAGATGTGTGGAAGGGCAGGCTGCTGGGATTTGAACAGCCTCAACCTCTCCTGCGTGGGCTAGAGAGCTGCCCCTCTGCTTCCAGGCCCGGGGTGAGGGGTAGCTAATACAGAATACTGATGCAAGCACTTGGAGCTCTTATAGACATGGGTCTTGCTCAAATCCTCAGGTCCTGACACACGGGAGGCATCTGGTCATGCTAAGCAGAGCCCATTTTCTTCCTTTTATCTGTGTCTCTTTTAAAACATTCTAGAAATAAAGTTGACTGTAGAGGAGAACTCAGAAGGAACCAGAGATAAGTGGGCCTCCCTTGTCCTTGGCCTCTCACCCCCCGCCCCTGGCAACCCCCAGAGAGGTGGAATCCCAGTGCCTTTCCGTGGCCCCGCCCACACCCCATCACCACCCACGTCCTCCAGCAGCCAGGATGGAGTGAGTCACCTCCAGAGCTGTTTTCAGCACAGACACCAGAGGCCAAGACAAGGGGGCCGACGTTGCCAGCACCCTGGCTCTCCCCTCCCCTCCAGCCTAATGGCCCCACTGCGGCCCCAGCAGGGTCAGCAGCTTGAAGAGTGAGGACCACCACCCAGAGCAGGATCTGCTGTTTCCGTGGCTTCCTGGCTCTCTTTCCGCCTGGCTGGGTTTTGCGTAGTGGCGGTGGTGGCGGGGCACTAGGCAGAGACCCAGGGGCTGGGTGGAAAGGGGCCCAGCTTGGCTGCCTCCGTCTGACCCACTTACTAACTCAGGAAACATGGGGCTTTTACAGCCACTGAAGACACGTCTCACCTAGACAGAACCCAGACGAACTCCGTCCAAGGAAAACCCAAGTACCTAGTGACAGAGCCAGCATTTGCCTCTCTGGTTCTGTGGTCTCCAAGTCAGAGACGAGAAGGAAATCTAAAAAGCCGGAAGTTAAAACACACCTTGGGGAGATTAGATTTTACTTTCTTGCTTTTGTCTGTTTACTACCTGCTCTGGTTTTATCTTTCTCATCTTCTTAGTTGTATTTTCCTATAGTCCCAAGTCCCCATATTAAAACTCTTGGAAAAAAACAGTGAACTAATTGCTTTCCTTTGCTTTGTGTGTGTGTGTGTGTGTGTGTATTTTAATATTTATAAATGACTTGGCTGAAGACAGATGCTTGGGAAGAGAAACACAAGAACTTTCCAGAGAAGCTCTGAAGGGGTTTAGTAAAGTGTGAGCGGGAGGGGCCCAGCCCTCACTCCTCCAGCAGCCGATGCTGCTCCGCTTTCTCCTCCGCCCTAAGCCCAGCACACTTCCCCAGGGGCGTGTGAGGCCGAGCCCCGCTATCTCACTCCGCCTGCAGCAGGCCCGTCATGCAGAACTAGGGCAGGGCGCAGGGGCCAGAGAGTGCTAAGCAGCACCCATCCGGAGCCCGTGAGGACCAAATGCCCCAGCACGGCCTACAGGGGCCTTCATAATCTCATTCCCACCCAACCTTCAGCTGCGTCTCTCAACTCTGTGGCCCTTCCCCACCCCCACACCTACCCTGTGCGCTGGCCACACCTAACTACTCCCCAGGCCTCTCCCCCCGCAGTCCTTGCTCTGCCTAACAAACTCCCAATGTTCACTCGAGGTCCAGCTCTGTGTCCAGTCTCTCTAAAGCTTCATCAGACCTTCTTTCCTTCCTGGGTGAGGTCAGTGCCCCAGTTCTGGGTGTTCCCTCATTGCTTGGTACACACCTTTATCATGACACTCAATGCCTGGCATTGTAACTGTAGCTTCCGCACCTCTCTCTTCCCGCTGGCCTTTGAGTATGTGACGCATGGTAACAGTTTGTTGAAACCCTGGAACAACTTTACTTTCTTGATAAAATAAGCCACTGATAATAATATCAAAGAGAATTAGAACTGATGCGGTGAAGTGGTTTCAAATCTATAGATCAAATGAATTTTTCCAAGAAATTCATCAAATTTCACATGAAGGGTAGAGTTTTTAACTTGATTTTTAAATTAAGAAGCTTTAAAAACTGTTAAGTCATGCTATTGTCCAATTACATTAGCTGTTTGCCGGTCCAAATCATTGCAATCAATAATCCTATGAATTAGGGAAAGTTACATATGGTATCACGTTGTATGTGGAAGCTGGGAAGGGCTGATGAGGACCCCAGCTAAAGATTCTGTGCTATTGGTGAGTGCCGCTGGTCATATTGAGGGCCTGTGGCATTTATTTTTATTTTCTGTTTGCTTCTCTGTGTTTTCCACATTATACAGGTATCATATTTGTAATAAGAAAAAGCAATACATTTTTTGAAAGTACAAAATTTCAAGCAATGAGATTGATTAAAACTACAAAATGTCAATGAGGAGGCAAGAAGGGAAGAAGAGAGACTCTTTACTGGAGTTGGTTTTGTCCCTGAGGCCTGCGGTGTGAACCCGGGCCAGGACGCCTGATTGCTGTCCCAGTGGCAGCGACAAAATCATAAGGGGAAGGGGAAGGGGAAGACAGTGGGAATTGCAGGGGCTCCTCCTCTGCCCAGCTGTCACCTGCCCCATGCTTGCTGCTCAGACAAACTTTTGTGGTCCTCTAGGAGCACTGGAAAAGCCACCATTGGGGTTTTAGACCCCGCTGTGCTACCTATTGCTATAGTGCCGTAGACAAGTTGCTATGCCTGTGTTTCTTCACCTCTTAAGGTGATCACACGGCTGCTCCCAGGGATGTGGAGTGCATCATAAACTGTGTAGTGGGACATGCACGTGAAGGGTTATTATGATTACTGCTGGTTCTGGAAGGAGGTGGGACTGATCAGCAGGTATGAGCAGGATGATAAATGTTTTGCTGGTTCACAAACTGTAAAGTACTCAGATCTCTGCAATTGTGTAGGTAGGTACTATTGTTGCTCACAATTCACAAATGATAAAACTGAGGAACCAAAAAGTTGAGCAGATCGCTCAACTCCGCTGCACAGTTAAGAGTAGAAGAGCAGAATCTGAACCCAGGCAGTGGATAGCAGAGCCTGCGTTGGCCAAGCACAGCCCACGCTTACACACGTGTGTGCACATACACGCACACACAAAGACACACTCCCCCTTTCCACCCCAAACACACCACCAATAGTCTAGTTGAATTCTGCAGATTCAATCCTAAATTTTGTTTCTTTGAAACCTAATTGCCCCTAGACCTCTGATGAGCAGGGCCGTGGAGTCAGGGTGGGCAACGGGCACCTCTATTTTTACTTTATACCCTTCTATATATACTATTTTGATTCCTGCCCATGAGCATGTATTATATACATAAAGATTTTAAAAAAGGACATATTGCTCCTCCTTGGTAGGACTATGCTTAAAAACAAAAGTTTTAAAAAAAATTCCCTGCCATCATGGGATTTTGGAGCCTTATTTATCAAATGCCCTGGCTGTTGGGGATCTTTCCAAGCCATGCTGGAATCCAGTCTGTTTCCTGATTTCCCCACTGGGCTCTCCCCTCAGCCAAACCAGCCCAGCCCCTTCCTGTGGTTTCCAGCTCAGCCCTCCTGGTGGGAGGGAGGGAGGAGGCGGAGGAAGGAGGGGAACACAGTGTCGGGCCCTTCCAGCAGGGCCCTCAGTGTTTGGGGAAAACAGGGTCAGGTGGCACACAGTCCAGGCCTCCTGAGCCCGCTGATGGAGGCCCAGGAAGGTGAAAACATACAGGACGATCAGAACCCAGGGAGGCGGGCTCAGGAAAGAGGACAGCACTCAGGCAGGGAGAGGGCTGGGCCTGCTGGCAGAGGTCTCACCAGCTGGAGCAGGATGGAGCCCTAAAGCTCTGGCCTTGGCCTCACCAGTGGCATCTCCCCTACTTTTCTTGCAGGGTCCAGAGGAGCCTACAGGGCAGGATCCCACGAGGGCAGTGGACCCAGGAGGGGCTCAGGAGCCTGCCCCTGCCTGGCCCGAAACTGAGCACAGACTGGCTCCATATTGCAGCCAGCTTTAATGATGTTTCTGGAGGAACACAAACGCGCTCTCGTGCATTATTCCCTCAGAGCAGGGGTGTTGTACAGCAGACAGGAGAAGGAGAGAGAGGCAGGCTGGCTCACTCCTGTTATGTGTGCTCATTTAGCAATGTCACTTTAATTTCTCAAAGACATTCCCTGACAGCTCCACACACTGCGCCCTGCTCAGGGAGCCTGGCCCTGCTAATAGACCAGCTTGGAGGCAGCTGGAGCCTGTCTGCCGAGCTTGCCCGGGGAGCATTAATTAACCAGCTGGCAGCTCTCCTGTCTCCAGAGCCCTTAGTGCTGGGACAGTCTGGGTGCAATGCATTGGGCGTGCAGAATAATCCCTGCAGTACTGTCATAGACCGAAGAATCCCTCCTTCTGGAGTGGCCACAGCTCCTGGGCGACGTTTGCTTTGCTACTTCCTTGGCAAACAGGCAGCTGGAGCACTTGGCTTTCTTCTTTGGCCACCTTCAGGGCATTATCAGGGCTGGGCTAGGCCACTGTTGGGTCAATGTTTGCCTGGCTGGAAAATGCTCACTCATGTTAACAAGGAAGAAATGAATGAGAAGCCTTTCTTCTCCCTGTGAGAAGCCATTCTTCTGCCTTATTAAATTGTTGTACAAGCATAAAGCACGCTTTGAAATGTTATCTGTTCACAAACCTCAGAGAGCTAAATATTTACTGAGAATGTGATTGGCATTCCCTCATTCAGCACAGCCAGTGTCCACTGAGCGTCAGAAGCAGAGACGGTGCCCAGACAGGCCCATGGGCAGGGAGGCCCCCCCTCCAGGGACAGCAGGTGTCCGGCCCAGCTTCCAAATGGCAGTGCAAACTCCCTGTGTCCTAGACTCTCCATCACCCTGTCCTTGATGTACCTTCAGACAGTACATGCTACACACTCCACATGGTCCCTAGACTCTGGCTATATTAGATGTCTCAGAGTTCTCCAAACACACAGGCCCTTCCTCATGACTTGGGTTGGTTTGGCTGCCCCACGCGGCATGCCTTTTCTGGAATGTCCCTCTTGCAGCACGAGGCACCCTGCATCTGGGGTGCCAATTGGGATTGATCTGTGGGTGCTGCCGGGAGCTTTGTGATGACCACATCTAAGCTGTGACGCGATTTCTCAGGGACGTGTGCTAGGGCTGTGGGAAACATGGAGGCCCATGTTTTAGGAATTCGTCATGGGTCTAGTCAATTGTGAAGGCCACCTCCTCCATGACACTCTCAAGACTCCCACATACCATAGTACATGTGACCTCGTCCTCCCTGCATTCCCTTGGCACCTAAGTCATTTCTCATTTCCCACCTTGTATTACAACTATTTGAACAGCTTACTGCCTTGTCCTACTAGCCTCTGGCTTCCTCAGGGTAGGGACTCATCGCTGGAACCTCCTGGAGTCGGTGCTCATGCTCAGTTAAGGTGGTTGAATTGAATTTCTTTTCTGGGAACAGCTAGCTGACGGCAGACATACCTTGAATGCTCCCCGAGAAGAGGGGCATTTTGAGAGGCGGCTGGTTGATGCTGCCTGCTCTGGGGACATGCTGCTGCTTCAGAGCAGCTATGGAGTTACTGGGGGCAACTGGCTGGGGAGGGGGAGGGGTGGTGGGATCGCCAGATAAAGTATGGACACCAGTCAAGTTGAATATAAGTGTGTGCCAAATATTGCGTGAGACATGCTTACACTAAAAAAATGTGTTCATTCTTTACCTGAAAATCACACTTCACTGAGTGTCTTGGATTTTTATTTACTAAACCTGGCAACCCTAAATGGGGACGCCGGGGAGAGGGTACTGGAGAGCATCTCCACCGACTTTCCAGGACCAGTTCCGTACACTAAGCTGCGTCTTCATGGAGGAAGAGCCTGGGGAGAGGGGAGCCAGTCCAGACAAGCAGGCCCCGATGTGCAGCTGTCCACACCTGCAAGTCTCCTGGGTTTCCAGGCAAGGCTTTCTAATGATCCACCACCAGTTCTCTCACGGGCATAGCTACCTGTGAAAGAGACCCAGGCAGGGGAGAGCTGTGCATAGAAACTTCAGGAAGCCCTGAAAGGCATTTCAGCGTGTTCAGCTGTAAGCTTCATTTGGTCAGGACCACGGCTGTCTCATTCATCACCGGATCCCGAGCCTTGCACAGTCCTTAGCATAAAGTAGGTGCTCAATAAATATTTACTAAATAAATAAAAATCTTGGTTCTACTGGGCCTTCTCCACCCATGCTTGGGCTTACCTCATCCACAGTGAAAAAAAGTGCAGAAACAGGAGTTGGCACAGAGCCTTCTCCTTACAGGAGACATCACTAATTTCCATTACTAGCCAAGTGCCTAAGTGCATTAGGCTGATTTGGATTTAAAATCAATTAATGCATCCTCAGGGAACTTGGCTACTCTAAGAGCAAGATAAAACTGCATCTTCTTAAGTTAATTTATTTCCATCGAAAGGGTAATTAATATGTTTTCATTGATGTGAATTTAGAAAATAAGGAAAAGTAGCACTGAAGGGGGAGCAGCTTGTGCTACCTCGGGCCTTCAGACAGACTCAGCAAAATTTGACTTGCACCTGTATTTTGTACACCTGCCTTCTCCCTTCCTCTCCCCTCACAATCACTGGACGCCTTTCTTTCCTCCAGTTTTATCCTTTTCCTCCTCTGCCAAAACTCCAAAAGAGGTCAAAACCTGATCCTGGACTTTGAGGTTTGACCAGAAGAAGGTGGTCATGGCTCAGAAGAGCCCAGAGGCCAGAGGAGCCATCAGCATGGGGCGGTAGGAATAGGCAGATGTGATGGGAGCCCGGCTGGAGGTGGCAGTGAGATGACTGAGGTGGCATCGTAGGGCAGGATCGGGGGCCTCAGTAACTGGTGTATGAATCACAAAGGGACAGCCAGGAAAGATTCCCAGCTTCCTGACCAGGGAAAGGGTGAGGATGCCAGCCAGAACTTAGGTGCAAACAACAGCAACTGAGTCTGGATCTCTAAGAACAGGAATTCATTACGTATGTATTTATTAGAGCTCACTGTGTTGACGGCAAAGCTGGAGAACCAAACTCAGAAAATGGGCAAGAACCAAGAGAGGCTGGGACCAGGGTCACATCACAAGAACACCTGACTAGCCTTGGTCAGGTGACAGCCAAAGCATCCTCACCACTGGACACTTGCAGCACCTGCCCACCTCCACTGCTGCTGCGAATAACCTCCAGTCTTTGTGTCACTCTCGAGAACCAAAATCCCATTTGCATGGCCATGTCTATGACAAGCCTGGGGCATGAAGGCAAGGACGCTGCAAAGGATGAGGGTTTGGCTGGGTCTTCTTTTTCCAGAAATCCCAATTCCTGTTCTGAGTTTCTGATAATTAAAAATGACCAGCAAATATGAGAAGTTTGGCTGGCTGGAGGGTCAGGACATAAGGGCTGCTTTGACTACAATCGTTGGGAAAAGAACTGGAAGAATCACGCCTCCTCTTAGGGCTCCAGGCTCAGAGCCCCAGAGCCTCTGAGCTGCAAGAAGACTTAGGGATCATCCGGTCTAACCCCCTCATTTTACACACAAGGGCCCGGGGCTCTGAGGGTCACACAAACTGGAGCATCCTTTCAAGTTCTCTGATTGCAAAAAAATGACACCACCTTTCACCCACACCTCAGCCTCATCCTGCCCACCCTGCCACCCACCTGAGAGGAAGGGAGGCCTCCCGTAGGATGCAGCTGGGTGGAACACCTCCTCTTCCTCTGGAGGCAGTGACGTCCATCACTCCTAGGAGACGATTAAAATGTTGCTGCTATTGTTAAATTTTGGCCAGTAGATTCTGGATTATTCTCCCCTGGGGGCTGGTCATGAGTCACCATAGCACATCCTCAGGAAGTGGCTGGCTGGACTCCCGAAATGGCCAGGTCCTGCAGTGAACTTAGGACCGGGCAGTGTCACGGCTCTGAAAATGGGCTGTGACTGGAGGCTCTGGAGGCTGCCCCCGTCAGGAGCGGCGGGGCTCGGCATCAAGGGGAGATCAGAAACCAACTCCGGTGTTGGCATCACAGAGCACACAGCTCACGCAGGCAATAGGGCGTGTGAGGACCTCGCTGTGACGGGGGGAGAGTGCCGGGCAGGCCCAGCCGGGGTCCTGCACAGAGAAGCTGGTACGTAGTAAAACCTGCCTCCTGCTCTTCTTCCCATAGTAGTTGAGTCTGGAGCTGGACCTGGACGCTGACCAGGAGGACAGCCCTGGGGGAGGAATGTTCACAGATTCCGGAACTTTAGGAGTCCAACCCTGCATTTTCGGTGGTTAATCTACACACTGTGGACAGCTGCACAAGAGGGATACTCGCCCACAGTGACAGGAGGAGGCACCACTCCAGCAGTCCCAGGTTACACAAAGAGGGTCAGTGGCTCTGTGACATGGAAAGGGAGCCCAGAGGTGGCTAAACGGATAAATGAAGGAATGCATGAGGGACCACAGCCTGGCATGTCCACAGTGCTCAGGGGCTGTGCCACGCTCTCTTCTCCCCTTCCTGCCCCGTTTACCATGGCATGTCCAAGTCCTCTACCCTTCCACGTGGCTCAAATGTCAAGCCTTTGCTAGGAGCCTTTCCTGACCCACCAACTCGGAAATTCTCTTTCCTTTGTCCTCCCACAGTCTGCACCTGCACTCCCGCAAGGCCCTTATTTCCAGGCCACATGAAGGTTATTGGCCTCATCTCCCTGTGCCCTCCCAGTGCCGGGGGCCTAAAGCAGCCCATTGAAGGGGGTGTTAAGGATTTCCTGGCCCCCTGGGGACTCCCAAACCCTCTCCCCAGTTCTTGGAATGAGCAGGAGATGGCCTCAGAGTGGGAAGGAATCCTGGGATGGAGGACAAGTCCTCTGGCAGAGGAAGGACAAACAGATCCAAACTGAAGTGCATGAAAGCCTGTCTCAGGGATTGGGGTGAGGCCGAGGGGCCAGGAGGAGATGATAATGGCCGGTGCTGGGAAGAATTAGAAAAGTGGGTAGCAGGAAGCATCCGGTGGAGGGTGAGGTGGAAAGCTCAGGGCAGGGGTCTAGAGCCCTCTCCCCGTGTTGCCCTCTTTGACATAACCAGCTGCGTGCCCACGCCACATACCTGGATGAGGGCAGAGTGCTTCCAGAGGATGCTCACATGGGCATGAAATAGAATAATCCTGATAACAATTATTTTTAGAGGACTTGCAATGAACTAGGCACTGTCCTAGGTCTTTTTTTTTTTTTTTTTTTTGCAAGGTCACATTCTGTCACCCAGGCTGGCAAGCAATGGTACAATCACAGCTCACCGCAGCCTTGAACTCCAGGGCTCAAGTGATCCTCCTGCCTCAGCTTCCCAAGTAGCTATTACAGGCATGTGCCACCATGCCTGGCTAATTTTTAGAATTTTTTTATAGAGATGGGGTCTCACTGTGTTGCCCAGCCTGGTCTCAAACTCCTGGCATCAAGTGATCCTCCTGCCTCAGCCTGCCGAAGCACTAAGATTATAGGTGTAAACCACCACATCTGGCCAGTTTCTCTCTCTCTTTTTAAAACATGCATTTAATCTTCAAATGTCATTTAATCTTCTTATCGAACTATAAGGTAGATATTATTATCCTTATTTTACAGATGATGAATTGGCAGCACAAAGAGGTTAATTAACTTATCTACAGCCGCGCAGCTAGTGAATGGTAAAGCCAGGACTTGAATCCACTCTCCCAACCCTCAAAGCTTGTACTCTTAACCACTGTGCAATAGCACATGGTACTAACATTAAAACATTTGCTCACCTAATTTTTGTCCCAACCTATACCATCCCTCACTCCAGGTATTTTCGGCTAAAGCTGCTTATTAAAATATTAATAGATGAAAAAATTTATCTGAGCCTTGAAGCTCAGATAATAATTTCTGGAATAATCTACAGAAAAAACCCTCTTCAAAGAAGAACTTCAAAAGGACAGATACAAGCATTTAAAAATAATAGAATCATCTATTTCAATTACTTTTGAAAGTTTATTTTCCTGCAATTCAGTTTTTACTTTATTTTATATTTACTAGAACTCAAGTAAATGGGAGAAAAAATCCAGAATTTTGTTTGATGAACAGGGAGACTCAGGATATTGAAATAAATACTGATTCAAAAAGTATCCTTCAGGCACACCTGAATGCAAACAAGAGGTTTATGCATATCTGTACAGATTTTTTTTTTTTGAGACAGAGTCTCAACTCTGTTACCTGGGCTAGAGTGCCGTGGCATCAGCCTAGCTCATGGCAACCTCAAACTCCTGGGCTCAAGTGATCCTCCTGCCTCAGCCTCCCAAGTAGCTGGGACTACAGGCATGCTCCACCAAGCCCGGCTAGTTTTTTCTATGTATTTTTAGTTGTCCAATCAATTTCTTTCCCCCTGTTTCTTTCTTTAGTAGAAATGGGGTCTTGCTCCTGTTCAGGCTGGTCTCAAACTCCTGAGCTCAAATGATCCACTCGCCTTGGCCTCCCAGAGTACTAGGATTACAGGCATGAGCCACCGCACCCAGCCCATATCTGTCCAGATATTACACGCATTCTTCTTGAACTTATTTTCATGATTTGAGCAAACTATAAATCAACAGTTCTGCATATTTTTTTTTTTTTTTGAGACAGGGCCTCACTCTGTTACCCAGGCTGGAGTACAGTGACAGGATCATAGCTCACTGTAACCTCTAATTCCTGAGCTCAAGTGATTCTCCTGTCTCAGACTCCCAAGTAGCTGGGACTATAGGCATGCACCACTATGCCCGGCTAATTTTTTGTTTTTCTTGTAGAGATGGGGTCTCACTATACTACCCAGGCTGGTCTCAAACTCCTGGCCTCAAACGATCCTCCCACCTTGACCTCCCAAAGTGATGAGATTACAGGAATGAGCCACTACACCCAGCCCTGAATAATTTTGGAAAAATAAATGCTTTCCTGTCTTAGACTATGGCTTGTATATTGGCAGTGTATGGAGTTAGGATGCTTTCTGCTATAAATAATAGAAGATGCTCAACTCAAATTGGCTTTCTTATCTCCCATCACTGGAAGTTCAGAGGAAGGGAAAGCCCAAGCTTGGATCAATCAGCAAATCAATAAAGTCATCAAGGACTCTCTTTTTTCCACTCTTCCACTCTGTTGTCCTCAATTTTGTTTGGATCGTGAGAGTATCTTCCAGGTGTCTGAGGCAGCCCCAGGTGTAGAATCCAGAAACCGCAACATCCAGAGGAATGACAGAAGCTGTCTATTTTTTTGTGTCTCTTCTTTATTTTTTTATTTTATTTTATTTTATTTTGAGACAGCGTCTCACTCTGTTGCCCGGGCTAGAGTGCCGTGGCGTCAGCCTAGCTCACAGCAACCTCAACCTCCTGGGCTCAAGAGATCCTACTGCCTCAGCCTCCCGAGTAGCTGGGACTACAGGCATGTGTCACCATGCCCGGCTAACTTTTTCTATATATTTTTAGTTGGCCAATTAATTTCTTTCTATTTATAGTAGAGACAGGGTCTCGCTCTGGCTCAGGCTGGTCTCGAACTCCTGAGCTCAAATGATCCGCCCGCCTCGGCCTCCCAGAGTGCTAGGATTACAGGCGTGAGCCACCGCGCCCGGCCTTGTGTCTCTTCTTTAGAAGCAAGAAAACCTCTCTCAGAAGACTCCCTGCAGACTTCCAGTTAGTCCCTTCAATGAACTCGGGTCACTTGCTTATTTCTAAAGCAATCACTGGCTTAGACCAGTCCCTCTGGGGAGGCAGCCACCACGGCCACCACAGAGAGACACTGGCCATTTCCAAGTTATATTTCTGAAAGAAATGCCATTTCTTCATCCAGATATCAAACCTTTAATACTCATGGAAAT
>CAUYMX010062718.1:0-23914 GCA_963573855.1 Lepilemur septentrionalis
GGGAGGCCGAGGCGGGAGGATCGCTCAAGGTCAGGAGTTTGAAACCAGCCTGAGCAAGAGCGAGACCCCGTCTCTACTAAAACTAGAAAGAAATTAATTGGCCAACTAAAAAAAATATATAGAAAAAATTAGCCGGGCATGGTGGCCCATGCCTGTAGTCCCAGATACTTGGGAGGCTGAGGCAGGAGGATCGCTTGAGCCCAGGAGTTTGAGGTTGCTGTGAGCTAGGCTGACACCACAGCCCTCTAATCCAGGCAGCAGAGTAAGACTCTGTCTCAAAAAAAAAAAAGAAAGAGATTTTCGTTCCCTTAATACCAGACCTGTTCCGACAGATGCTTGTGTATAGTCTACTTAATGTAATCAAAGTAGTTTAACCGTTAATTGAACTCAATCACTCAAGTACTGTTAGCACCAGGAACTGACCGATTAAGACGGCTGCCCACTGCCTTACAGCAAAGCCAATCACTTCTATTAAATTAAATCCAAATGAAGGTTAAGGACCCACTTTGACAATGTCTCGGTCTTCCTCTGGCCATTCAATTACTTTGTTAACCGTGCTCTACAATACTTAGAAATCATTTTCATTCTTTCTGTTTCATTCCTGGAGAGTTGAGTACTCATTAGTCCATTAGGAAAAATGAGCTCAGGTCATGGGTTTTGAAAACAGTCGCACAGAGTAGATTATACAGAACCAGGCCTGCAGTGTCTGATCTTTCCAGATGACATAATTAAATGAGACTCTTAGGGCAAAGGCAGCCGTCAGCAGCTACAGGAGACAGAAGCATCGCAGCCTTCTACCTCCGAGCTTGAGCCCGAAACCACTCCGAGGAGACGCTTTTTCTTAGGCATAGCTCGTCCCCATTACTTGTCCCTGCCCTCTGGACCTTCTGTTCCAACCCAAGTGGAGGAGCAGTGCCAGTTGGCGCTGCCAGTTTATAGGTCCATAGGGCATGCCCCTTGAGGACTGTCACCTGGCTGTGAGGACCTGGCTCCAGGGACCAGAGTGATGGGCACCCGGAGCCCCGGGTTCCGCCCTGGCTCTCGGGACCACCTAGCTCTGTGAGGTCCAGCCAGTTACTCCACTTCCCCTCTCTCAGCTTAAATGCCCTCCCTGATGAAATGAAGACCTGTCACCGTCAAGCCACACAACACCTAGAGCAGCTTCTCTTCGCTGTGTGGTTACCGTGGGGTGGGAGGCGAGAGGGAACGGCAAAAGATTTCATGGAGAGAAAGCGGATTCTTCAGTTAAAAAATAGTTTGCAAACACCAGCCTCAGATGATCTTCGAATACCCTTTCAGCTCTGAATTCGGTGATTCGGGCAGATCAGGGACAAACCTCCTGAAGCCACCAAGGAGGCATCGACCTCTGCCTGATCATGAATCGGGTCTCCTAACTGCCCTTTCTCGATGGCAGCATCTGGTAGGGAGGACTGGTGATTCCCCAAGCCTGAAAAGCAGGGTCTTTAAGGAAGAAATTTTCCAAATGATCTGAGAGAGCAGAAGAGTACTTTTGTTCAGTTTTTGTGTCTCAATAAGCAAATGATGAAACCACGGTTCATTCCGTAAAGACCATGCATTCGTTTCCGTTCACGTAATAAACGTCAGCTGAAAGCCCCCCTGCGTGCAGAACCACGGAGCCGCCGGAAATCATGCCCCGGAAGGCTGTAGCGTCCGACGTGCGGTATAAGAAACAGGCTCAAATAAACGGTAACAGGAGGTTGAGTTGCCGTGAGAAATAGCGAGAAAGCTGTGTAGGAAGTGGGATGTCTGGAGGGGGAGCAAAGGAAAGAGAAAGAAGGATCAGCGTAGAGTTTAATTGGAAGGGATTATTTCATGCAGGCCTTGGAGGAAAATCTGGGTGTAGGCCCAGCATGAAAAACATTCCAGGCAGAGATACTCACACTGGCACGGAGGCAGGAAAGTAGAAAACATGATTGAGGAACAATGAGTAGTTTAGTTTGACTGAAGCTGAAGTTTGGCAAGAAGAAGGGTGGTTGGAAACGTCGACCGGGTGGGTGTCTTAAGTAGACACTGTCTTTCTCCATTCCAGTCTTCCCAAGGTTGTATCACCTGATTCCAGACGGCGAAATTACCAGCATCAGGATCCGACGGGTCGATCCCAATGAAAGTCTCTCCATTAGGCTCGTGGGAGGCAGTGAGACCCCGCTGGTCCATATCATCATCCAACACATCTATCGTGACGGGGCGGTTGCCAGAGACGGCCGGCTCCTGCCAGGAGACGTCATCCTGAAGGTAGATGCCGTGGCCCTGTGGCGAGGCCGAGGGACTTGATAGAAGAAAACCCTTTGGAGCAAATAACTGGATGGATGGATGAAGGAATGAATGAGGGAAAATAGGAAAACAAATATGGGCAGTCACTTTTCATAGTTATTATGTCGTTAGACTCTTCGTATGAGATTTGCGATTTAATTGAGATAGAGCTTTGTCTCTTTCTTGCTCTTTCCCTCTCTTCTCCTTTCTCTGTTATAAATCTTTCCGTCTCCTTCTCTCTCCTCTCCTCCTTCCTTCCTTCTAGCTTTTTTCATCATCTTCCCCCTCTTCTTTCTCCATTGCCTCTTTTTCCTCCTTTCTCTCCTCCTCTTACCTCTCCTCTAAGCAGCACGAAAATAAAATAAAACTGGAGCATATAATTTCTTCAGTTGTTTTTAGAGCAGATTGATGGAACATTTTCTATTTTATCTAATCGCATTCACAGACCTTTCTGAAGCAAATTTCTTATAGTTTAACAGCCCTCCAAGAAAATAAAAATGCTTGCTAAGCTATTTCCACCAACCCAGAGACATCCCAGGGGAGACAGGGGGCGGAGCAGAATGCTTGGGCGTGGCTGTCCCCTGAGGCTTGGTTGAAGGGGAGGACTTTAAGGAGGAATTTTCAGAACAAAAAAGAATGAAGGAAGAGTTGTTTATCAGACAGAAGTGAAGCGTGTGCCGCCAAAAATGACAAGAAATCCCTCCCTGCTCGTATATTTCCTAGCTGATGCTCAGATAGCAGTTTTATCCCTTCCCCTCCAGGCTGCTGAGGGACCAGCTCCTGTCACATCATGAGCTGTTTCTTTGGCAAACTGATTGGAATAAGAGGAGAAATAATTTAAAGCAGTTTTTGCAGAAATGCCAAAATTCCCGCCGGTCTTGGAGGTAGAGGCCGAGGCAGGGCCCTCTCGGGAGCAGTCGCGGTACGATCAGCGACACCGTGGGCGTCTTCCGGCTCTGGTGGGGGCTGCCACCTGGGAGGGTTGCATGATAAAACGTTCTGATTCTTGTGGCCTTCTGCTGGCTTCCAGGCGAAAGGGCTGCCAGGAGTGTTTAGCCGGCAACCCTCGCCTTCCTTTGTCCTGGGTGTGGTGGGGGAGCCAGGCCCTGCCACCTTGGGTGCTCTGCTCACCTGAGCTTGGCCAAGAGCGGTGAGCTCCGCCTTTGCACGAGGAGCCTCCATCCTTCCCCGGACGTGCAGCAGGGAACAGGCGATCGTATACTCAAGGCAGGCCTTTGTAGGTGCATCCCGAGCCTTCTTTAAACCGTTGGCTGCAAATATAAGAAATCTTCTGAAACTGCAGAAATTCAAGAAGTTCGTTTCTCCTCCACAGGGCTCAGAGTGCGGTGCTTGCTGTGCAATTGTTTTCTTCCAGGATGGGGATGAACTTGGGGCTGGGCCTGCATCGCCGGAGTAATTAAAACCAGAAAGGCCAGCGCGCAGCGTCAGACCTGCAGATCATTAGTGAGGCACAGGCGAGAGGGCTGAGCTTAAGGGCATCTCAGTGGCATCATAAAATGAGTCAGCCTTTCGGTAAAAGAGCCTAGAAACTTCCTTTCACATGAGTTTGTTTGAAACTGTGCAAGGATTTTTTTTTCTTTTGTTGAGGACATGGGCAGAAGACCTTGTAGGTGACCACCTGGAGACCTGACACATTGTCACCCACATCACACACACACTCAGATGTGATCATGCTTGCACATTCTCTCGTGTACACACACACACACACACACACACACAGTGGTGAGGATTAGAAGTTCTGATATGGGCGGCCCAGGGAGAAAAGCTTTGCTGGAGATTTTTGGAAAGAAGAGGTCAACTCAGCTTGGTTTGAACAGCTGTTTAATCATTTGACTAAGTCACATGAGAAAAATTCTATTCTTTTCTTGCTTTATCCTACCTTTTCTTCCTTTCCTCTATTCCTACCAGCTGAAAAATAAGTTTGGCAGGCAGGAGGAACGAAGGTCAGGATTCTGTGAATAAATCCGTGGCCCTGCGGAAGGACAAGGGTGGTGTCCACTCCTAGAGGCCTGAGGAGGTGGTGCAGGTAATGCCAAGAAAACAGGCTGGCAGTGCCTTTGGAAGAGGGGACATAGGACACAGGATGAGTGCCTGGGCCCCTTAGGGATGGGTCGTGGCAGGCGGAGCTTGACCGCACGGTGGCTTCCCTCCCCAGGTCCACGGGATGGACATCAGCAACGTCCCCCACAACTACGCCCTGCGCCTCCTGCGACAGCCCTGCCAGGTGCTGCGGTTGACTGTGCTGCGCGAGCAGAGGTTCCGGAGCAGGAACCACAGCCAGGCACCGGACACCGATGGGCCCCGGGATGACAGTTTCCATGTGGTTCTCAACAAAAGCAGCCCCGAGGAGCAGCTCGGGATAAAGCTGGTGCGCAGGGCGGATGAGCCCGGGGTTTTCATCTTCAACGTGCTGGACGGCGGCGTGGCAGACCGACACGGGCAGCTGGAGGAGAACGACCGCGTGTTAGCCATCAACGGACACGACCTTCGATACGGCAGCCCAGAAAGTGCGGCTCATCTGATCCAGGTGGGTCCCGGCTCATTCCAAGATCCTTAGTCAGAAACCCCCAGCAGGAGCAGGAATGCACGTCACCTTGGCCAGACCATTCTGTCACTACCACATGTGACGTGCAGTGTCTCCCTTTCACGGAGTCAGGATGGAAGGGCCAGCATTTGCAGAGCTGCTGCCCAGGTGGGAACGTTACTCCAGCAAATCGTGTCTCCAAGTCGCGGGCAGGCTCTAGGTTTTGTCTGACTGCAGATAAACACGTTGGGTTATGTGCTCAACCCCACGAAGTTAAGATCACCTACGGTCAGCAGGGTTGTGTCATTTCTGTACCCAGTCTGTTAGATGCGGTTCAAGGGGCCGTTCAGATACATTCTGGGAACATCCAAGAAACCTGGTTGTATTAACTCCCATGAGAAGCTGTGCCAGGTGCCCTCAAGCAGTCCCATGTCCAAAGAATTCTGTGGGGTGGCTAAAGGGAAACCCTGGCCCACGGAAGCTCAAGTGTGAACCTGAGAGGAAGCTCTCAGCAAGAGGTTCCGGTAGAATTCATGGTAACCCGACAGTGGTTCCAACTAATCCACTTTCTGAGCAGTATGACGTCATCAAGCCCCAGCATGCATCTTGTTGACTTCGGCTGGGTCACTGTGAAATTTCCTTTTTACTTTTTTAAATTAAACTTTCTATTTTGAGATAATTGTAGATGAACGTGAACCTGTAGTTGTAAGGAATGACACAGATCCCAGGTATATCAGATAGTGGTATTATCTTAGACCAGTGTTAACCTCTTAGAAAACTGTAGTACGATACCACACCCAGGCCGTTGCCACCGACGTTGGCATGTTACGGAATATCTCCGTCCCTGCAAAGATTTCTGTAAAAGTTACTACTCTGTGGCCACATCCGCTTCCTTCCCACCTCATCTCCTCCTTAACCCTTGGCAGCCACTCACCTGTTCCTCATTTCTGTGATTCTGAACTTCAAGAATGTTCTATAAATGGAATCATAAGTATATAGGTTCTGGGGATCGGTGTTTTTTACTCAGCATAATTCTCTGATAGTTGTGTATCTCAGTAATGCTTCATGAACTGCCAGCTTTATGCTTAGAGAGACAGAGTTTGTTCTGGGTTCCTGCGTTCTAACCCGTCCATTCACGTCAATTAGCAAACATGTATGAAGTTTCCGCTGCTTACGTGGCCCTGCGCTAGGTGCAGAGAACAGAGAGGACAACCACCTAGATTGCTCTCCCAAGGGGGAGCCCACAATCCAGTGGGAAAGATGGGCTTTTTCTAAATGACTGCCATACGGTGTGATAGTCCTGCCATGGAGAAGTTAAGTATGGTGCCGGTGTAGACACAGGAGAGACTTTTTGCTTGGACAGGCCTGTGAATTCTTCACTGGGGAGGAAGATCTTGAACTGGGGCTTTGAGGAATGAGCTAAAGTTCTCCAGGCGGACCAGGCAGCAAAGGGGCATCCCCAGGAGAACATTTCACTCCTAGCCTGTTAGGGAAATGGGTAATTGCTGGAATGTGGGGTACATATAAGAAGGCACCCCATGGATGAGGCAGGAGTGGTTGGCGGGTCACGTAGCGTATTGTGAGCCACACCGAGGAGCTCAGAATTTATCCCCAAAGCGTGGGGTGTCATCGGGAGAATTTAGGAAAGGGAGTGACAGGAGCTTCTAGAAAGATCTCTAAAGGCATTGGACAGCTAATAGGAGAGGGGCAGGAATCGAGGCCTTGTCTTTAGAAGCATTCGCATTTATCCCACGTGCCGTGTGGGCTTCCACTTAGTGACCGAGGTCTTGCTACTATGAGAATAGACAGTCTGCAGACACTGAACACTGTTCCAGGTTCCATGGAGGAGGAAAATCAAAACACGGAGCGACCCTCAAGGGCTTGATCGTCTAAATCCTAATGACGTTCCCTCCCCCTGCGGTCTGATCGTGGAGTTCTTCAGAGCCCTGGCAGCTCCTCTGACTGTGTCGCGTAGTAGCTCATCCCTCTTGGAGGAGGACCCGCGACGGGTGGTATCACTGTCATCGCAGACACAGCAGCCTGGCGGGGGCGGGGGGACTTACTCTGCGCCCTCTCCCCACCAGGGCAGGAAGCACACGTGGCACCTTAGAGCCATTGCTCTTGGAGCATCCCAATTCCAAAGTGCCCCTTGGTCCCCGGGGATGTCATCTGCCCAAGAGGGCCCACAGTCGAGCCCTGTGGAGCAGGTAGAGAACAAACCCAGAGTGGCAGGGGGCATCTCCTTTCTGGGGCGTGTCATCTGTTCCCCAAGTTTGTGCGCTGAGCCCCAGCTTCTGTGACCACCGCACCTGGTATTCAACTGTCTACTTTGGTATCTCCCCGAGCACGTCGCAAAGGCATCTCAGACTTGACGTCCAAGACCGAGTCCTTGGCTTCTCCCCACTCCAACCCTACCCCTTGCCAACTTGCTGTCCTCTTGGTCATTCCCAGGCTCTAGAAACGGCACCACCATTTACGCAGAGACTTACGCCCAAACGAGTCCTGACTCTCTGTCCCCAACCCCTTTCTCGCCACCTCCATGGTGGCCATCAGCCAGGCCAGCGGCGACTTCGGTCTGGGCCACTGCCAGAGCCTCTCCCTGGCCTCTTTGCTCCCACGCTCGGTCATCTCCCTTCTGCTGTCCATGCAGCGGTGGGAATGACCCCTTTACAAAGCCGGTCAGCCACATCACTCTCTTCCCCTCGGCTCCCCTCGGCTCCCCAAGACACGTAGATTAAAATTCCAAATCCTTACCGTGGCCTGCAGCGCCACGCACGATCTGGCCTTCGGTTATCGCTCCAACTTCATTTCTTAAAGGGGAGAATTTCCAGGATTCTCCCCTTGTTTAACCGACTGTCACGTTGCCTTCTTGCTACGATTCCAACATTTCAAGAACTTTCCCAGATCAGGGCTGACGTTGTTGCTGTTCCTCTGCCTGGAAGAATCTTCCGGGTATCTGCATTCTGCATTTCCACAGTTCGTTCGGGTCTCTCCTCGACTGTCACCTCCTCCGAGAGGCCTTCGCTGACAATCCCACTGAGAACAGTGTGTGCATACACATGCTGTATCCTCTACTCTGCTTCGTTTTCTATTCTGCCAACTAATTATTTTATTACCTGCCACTCTAGCGCAGTACGGTAGAGAATTGTATCCAAGCACTTAGGGCAGTACCTGGCCATAGTAGGCACTCAAATATCTGATGAATGAATAAACGGAGTCAAATTACAAACATGCAAATATATATAGAATACATTTTACACATTAACTTCATCTCATCGTGATTTGTTATCGAACCATACACCAAAGAAAGCACCAGATCTACTTTTATGTGCTATGTGTCCCCAAGATACCATCTTTACTCCTTGTCCCCTTGAATTTGTCCAGCAATTATTGGTTGAGTAGCTTCTTTGTGCCAAGAGGTATGAAGTACAGTGGTGAACAAGGCTGACAGTCCCTGGCTCTTAGGGTTTGGAATGCATTCCTGTCTTTGATCTCAAATGCAACCACGTCAGCATTAAGCCTGTGTGTGTGCCCGTGAGTGAGAACAGAAAATAGCTCATGTTTATGAAAACATTTACATATGGAAAAGGAAAGATCTAGTTTTGTTTTTTTTTAATGGAGAAACTGCATTCTTGACTTTCTTTTTTTTTCCCATTTTAAAAACCAGACTTTTAGGTGATCATCAGCATTTTTTTTGTGTACACTTGTTAACTCCCCCTGCAGGTCAATCAGTGAAACTCACGTTCTGGAGCGAATCTCTGCCAGCTACACTTCGCAACAGGCAAAGGGAAAACTTACTCATCATGTCATTTGGAACAATCCTGATGACATATGGCATCCTAGTTTTCTAGATTAATAGCAGAGGAGCAAAAATGTTTTTTCCCTGAGAAAATTAACTTGTGAAATAAAATCTTGCCTAATACTGGGACTTCCTAAAAAGATTCTTTTGCTTACTAAACAAAGCCAATATGCTTTATAAGCAGGAAAAGCTTAAAAAAAAAAAAAGGGGGGCTAAAGCAAAGCTAGTTGGAAAAGAAATGGAAAACATAGAATAGAATGCAGGAAAAATTCAGCGAAGCAGTATCTTGCTGCTGCTTGAAGAGTGAGTTTTATTTTATGGGATACTCGTCACACACACCAGGCTGGGGGGATTAAACTAAATACTAAGTTTGAGTCTCGAATTTCTGACCAGTCCTTGGTCGTGTTGCCTTTGTATGTCTACCCCATGAATCACATTTGCCTTACAAAGAGATGCCAAGATGACATGTCTTCTGGTCATGTTCTCTCCCACAGAACCCCACATTTGGCTTTTTTCTACATGATTTCAGGGAAGAGTTGTTACAGAGAGGCCACAACTGTTTTATATCTGGCCGGCTGTACATATGTTGGGCCCTAACCTCAGCTTACTCAGCAGTGGCCTGGGTTTGCCAGACCCAGGGTGGGACGTTAAGAGTCAGGCCCTTTAGAGAAAAAAAAAACTGTAGGGAGATAGAAGCCAACAGTACTGCACGATGGGCTTATCTGGCAACTTAGTACAATTTTTCCTCCATTATCGATTTCTCAAGTGTTTTGAGCATGGTGACTGTTAATAACTATATCAAAGAGACAGCTTTTTGGAAGTGTCTCACGTCATAGCTAAGATAACAGAACACAGAACTCGTGGACCAAAGATTCGCAACACGGGGTGGGGATAAAGAGGTCTCAGTATCTCGAGGCATGAAGGGTCCACACACATCTGCCCAGTAATGAACGGGAGAAGCGTTGGTTCTCAGAGACATGCCTATTTTGTGATACTTCCGCCTATCTGCAATTCTGGACCAGTGAGTTTATAGTCACTTAGTCATTCAAATGTATACAATCAATAAGTGAAGAAAGTGATTATGAATTTCAAATTTGAGATCCCTCTGGTGCCTATTTTGTCCTAGGCAACCTCCGGACTTGAGGCAGAAGCTGAAAATATCCAAAGCCATCTGTAGAGGTTATCAGAGGGGTTTTCATTTATACAGACATATGGGTGGTGGTTTTTTCCTCCTATGCATTACTATTTAAATGAGAAGTTATTTCATCAAAGAACACCTGACAACCAGGCTTTCCAAACTTTTATTTTTTAACAATGTGATCAGCCTTTTAGATGGAGCCAGAAAGCAAAATAATGGACTACTCACGTTACCTACGTTTGTTCTAAATTGTGTGATTCCACTCATGAATTCTGCTGCATACCTGGAAAAAGGCAAAACTTTTGTGGTAATTTAAACATTCGAGTCCCCCGATGCCAGTGAGAAATTGCCAGTGAAATAAGACCCGAGAGATCTGTGTGTTTTTTGTTTTTTTAACAACAGACTAGCACAGCTGATATGGAATCTAATCCCTACTTAAATAGTCTTATCATGGTATCGTAGAATAGTAAATTTCATGCACATAGGCTAAACTGTACATAGATCTTTTTAAAATTCCTCGAGCTGAGTTCTTGAAGTCCCAATAATCTTTATATAAGGCTCCAAATTTCATACATTCTTGAGAAAGTGCACAGCTTTTCAGCTTAAAATTTTGTTAAGAGTGAATCTTACGTACAGCTGTCACTGCAAATATCAGGGGATCTTGAAACCACCCTACCTTCCCTCTAACCCACATAATTCCCCACGTACACACATAAATATAAACACACACATATATGTTTACCATGGAACAGAATTAATCAGGAGAGCAACTTCTAGATACCATAAAAGAAATGCTTGAGGCAAAGGAGTGGAGTCGTTACACTCAGCAATCAGCATATTTAGGGACTCGAGAAATAAAGTTTTACTTTGACCTTGTCATTGACGCCTATGTGACCCTGTGTAAGTCACCGTCTGTATTGTCATGATCGGTAATTCTTTGGTGTCTAAACATAGATGCTTCTGGGGACACAAGGATGAATATGAAGCTTACAGTAGTGGGAAAAACAGACCAAATTGCTGCCCTAATTCTCCTTTTCTGCCCCGATCAAATCCTAACGTCTTATTCACTACTTTCCTCAAAGCCGCTTTAATTTCCCTTTTCCTTGGCCAGACTGTGGTTGCTTTGAGCTCAACGAAGGAGCTACCACTTCTCCAGCAGAAGGCACTCACGACCTCTTTGAACAGCTAGGTGCTGCAATGTCAATGGTGAATAAATTCACACATGCCAGATTTGCTTTTACCAAGCTTGTTTTATAGGGAATATCAACTTACAGCTTATCGTTAACTCATTTTAGGGTTGTATTTCTGGAACCCCTCGCTTTTTGCTCAATGGGAGGAATTTTTTCCCCCTAAGAAGTTGTTTTGTTCATTGGAAGGAGAGCAAGGGCACGCGCTTTGTTCCCGTACTTTGCTGTGTCGTATGTCGCCGCGTCAACAGGAAAGACCGATGACTTTGGTATCTTCCCAGCATGTCGTTTGGGGCTGATGCCTCCAGTTGTGTACTGCGTGCAGGGTCTGTGGGCCGTCGTGTGGTCTCGGAGGTGGGCTCCGCTGCTGTGGATGCCATAGTGCAGTCCTGGGAACTTCTTTGTCACCTTCCCGCTAATTAGTAAGCGGGAAGATAGACATTTATGGAGTTTGTGGTTTCATAGAGCGCAGAGACAGCATGTATGAAGTGGAAAAATGGGAGCCCCCTCCTTGAGTTACTCAGCTGTTGTGTCAGCAAAAAGACCCTACTCTTGCTGGGCAGACCGGAACTCACCTTTTGGGTCCAATTCTGTGCCTGAGTGTGCTCATGTGCGCACAGACACCCTCCCCCAAGTTTGTTAGAGTGAGTCCAGAATTCATTTTACGTTTCCGAGATGACTTGAAAACATTATTAAATATTGAAGAAACTAGAAATAATTGACCTGGAAAGGAGAAAAGCTTTGGGAGGCCAATGAGGGAGATCTTCAGATAGGGTTGTCATGTAGAAATTGATTTGGGGTTGCCCTACAGGGCATAACTAGACCCACGGGCAGGCAAGAGCATGGCAAATTTAAGCTCCACCTAAGGACAGACTTTCTAATTAGCGCTATCTAAAAATGGCCTGTGCTGCCCTGGGACACAGTGAGCTTCCTGTCATTGAGGGCATTGAAGCGTGAGCTGGGTGACAACATGGTGAGGATTTTGCCGGGGAACGGAACCGTAGGCTCAGAGAAAATGCTGGACTAGATGATATCTGACGTCTCTCGCGTGTCTGTGACTTTCTAATCGTATGGGAGCGGTGCTCCGCGATTCCCCAAAGGCTTTGCGAGCACAGGATGGAAGAACTCAGAATGATACTCGAAGAGCTGCTGGAAGGGGATTCTAACATGGGGTGATCCCCCACAGCCAGAAATAACCATCCCCACGAATACACGCTGAAAGTCGGGTAAAGCCAGACTGCCTCGTTCTGGGGTCCTTGGAAAAGAAACCACCACTGGGGAAATGTAGGATTTTTTTTTTTTTTTTTTTTAAAGAGATGAGCATTCAAACCTCATGCTCGTGATGAAATGCTACAGAGAGACAAGCTTTACAAGCAGCTTATAAGTGTCACTGCAGCTGTCACCCGTTTCCATAACCAGGGGCCCACCCGATCGAGCACAGGCCCCCCGTGGCCCCGGACTGTGCTCTAAAGAGAGTTGTGTCCGTGTCTTCCTGCTCTGAACGACACAGTCGTGACGTCCAACAGTCAGTTTGGAGTCGTCTTGCTTCGAGTGTTTGTATAGAATAATACCCTGGGGCGTCCCCTGGCGGGGAGGGCGGCAACTCTTAACTTGAAACTTTATAAAACTAATGTAAGAATCACAATGAATGAGCCCATGAATGAATGAATTTTATGTAGTTTACTATAGACATTTAAGCATATAGCTACATGCTAAAAAAGGCAGCAAATGCCACAATGCATTTGGCTTCACTCCAGTCCTCCTTTACAAAGGAGTAGGTGAAAAGCTCACACCTTGAGGTGCAGGTACTCTATCGACTCTTGCTCTGCATGTGTAGCTACCGCCGGCCCTCTCGGCCACTGCACGTATCCGTGCAATGCCTGGACAGCAGAAAGATAGATCCCCTGTGCTCCAGTGTGCAGCTCTGCAAAAATGCTTCTCCTTGTGTATAGTGGCATCTTTGCTTCCCATCTGTCTGCTCTGTGAAGCTTCTGGTCTGTTGCCTCCCGATGGTATGAGCGGTTCTCATCAGCCATGCTGGATGTGGGAGGGAAAAGAGCCATTTACAAGTTGAACAGGAGGAAAGAAGACGCTGGCCCTCGGGGAGGTCACGGTTTAACACTCCCAGACCGCTCCTGCCAGCTATGAGAAATGGACTTCTGTTGTTTGAAAATCGGCAAATGTAAGTGAGGCTGCCGGACTGTGGTCCCTTCTTTGGTCTCTGCTCAGTCCCATCATATAAATACAATGGGCAGTTTTGAGTCAAACCTCAAAAGAACAGAGAAAAGCAGTCATCAAACAAAACAGAAAACAAGCCTTTCCATAACAAATGCTATCCAGTCTTAACCTTGTTTTTCTCTGAATATCAGATATTCCCTGTTTCCTCAGCCACAAGTAACTGGTCCCACCCGTGGAGACCCTAAAGCATTTTCCCCCTGTCTCCTTCACGGCTGACTGTCCCTGAAGTGGGAAAAGCTATGTGGGGGACGGAACTGTATGTCAGAGACTGCCGGTAAGGTGACATCTGCAGGGAGAGTGTGGGTGCGTCACACCCCTCCCCCTTAACCTGTAGGAGGAGGAAGGGGTTGAACGGTTGGGCTCTTGGGAGAGAAAGGAGACCATGACACAGCAGTCAGGCCATGCGGGTCGTAACAAGTGTGTCCAGAATTTTCCTAGAGCTAAATCTAGGATGTTTAAGGGAGGAAAAGAGGGGCAACTTCAAGCCATATCCGCTAATCGAGATCGCCACAGTTGTCGCACTGTCCTTTTGCACAAATTGCAGCATCCCGGGAGATCCAAGAGGGAAGCTGTCCTACCTCCCTCTTGCAGCAAGCTCTTCCTCTGACTACTTGTCATTAAAATGACAGGTCTGCTATACTTGCTCCCTGGCATATACTATGTGGGTGTGAAATAAACAAGTTCAGTCTTTCTGAGCCTCGCCCTCACACCCTTCCTCATGCTCACACCACAGTCACACTAGTGGAAAGGAAGATTCTCTGCTTTTAGGGGTGGTTTGTCTGCACTGAACCCAGCTGCTCACGAGATTAGCACCAGGACAAACACGTGAGCCCATTCTCCACCTCATAGCTTCAAACACCACCACAAAAGTGCATCAAACAGAGTGTCCCTGTGTGCAATTTACAAGGCAGCTGGTAAGAGCCGCAGATCAGCTTTCCAGGGAATTTATTTCCAAGTAAATCGATACCGGAGTTATTTATTGAAGTGTTATTCCTGCCAACAACTTAATACGAAAGCCAGCGTTTGAAAATCCAGCGAGGAATCTGTGCTTGAAAAATGTGAATTAAATAGTCCTTGCGGGTTGTTCCTTGGCAATTTGGATTTTGCCTGGCAAGCTGATTGTGCGCGTAAGTCCGAAGTCTTCTCAATTCTTAGGAGCTGCCTCTACCGCGTGGCGGCTCCTTGTCCAACATGAACGTGATACCATATGCAAGCCTAGCCCCAAGCAGGCTGCAGAGATCCTTCCGAGACACTGGAGTTTCCCCTAAGATCAGAGAGCAAATCTGAGCTCAGTAATTGAGGTTTTGACCTGAATGCTTGCTGTTTCTTATCTTTTCATAGTTCTGGCTTCAGAGAGTTCCCAAAGATAACCTTATTAGGATAAGGGAGGTTTTATAGAAAAAGAAAGAGACATAGTTATTACAAAACACTCTTCCAGGAATTGCATTTAGTTGGCTAATACCCTCGTTCTTCGGGTCAGCTTTCTTCGTGATTGCTTCCTGGGATCGTTATTTTTGTTCTCTCCTGACCCAGGCTTTATATGTGACGGGAAACACCAGGGACTTGAAGATAGGACATTGAACAAAGGCAGGGCACGTTAGCTGTGGCTGGGTAGATCACAAGTGATGGCCAGGCCACGTGTGAAGGACATGGCCACAGACTCCAACTGCCTTGCTGGGCTCTGTCTGGAAGGATTTTCTAATCTGTGTGAAGTGAAGCCACTCACCTGGCTGCCCAGGTGATGCTGCAACAGACAGTCCTACTGCCTTTCAACAGTTGTCTTTAAAAATTCATCTAATTTTACAGCCACCCGGTTGATGACTCCTAGGTTTCAAGAGAGCGCCGAGAAGAGCTATTTGTTAGTATAAGAGTGCAAAGTCACGAAGATTTCGGCTGGTTAGGGTCGGACAAGCGTGGGGATGTCATCTCATCGTCGGCGATAATCTTTTTGCTTAAGGTTTTAAAAACAAGGACCTAATTCCTGAGAGCTGGAAGTGAGTTACGTTCTCGGGGAAGGAAGAGGCAGAGAGGTGGGGTCTCAGTCCATTCAGGCTGCCATAACGAAATGCACTGAACTTGGGTGGCTGATAAACAACAGAAATTTATTTCCCACAGCTCTAGAGGCTGGGAAGTCTAAAATCAGGATGCCAGCAGATCGGGTGTCTGGTGAGGGGCTGCTTTCTCAAAGCTGGCACCGTCTTGCACCTCCCATGGTGGGAGGGGCAAATGAGCTCCCCAGGGCCTCTATCTATAAAAATAAAGTCACTGATCCCATTGTGACCTACTCATCTCCCCAACGCCCCCACCTCCAAATACCCCACACCTTCAGGGTTGTTAGGATCTCAACATGCGAATTTTATGGGAACACATGTGTTCAGACCATTGCAGGCAGGAAACAAATTGTCTGGGCCAGCAGAGAAGAGCATAGATTGTCCCTGTCCTCCCTTCATGACCTGACTTTCCTGTGGCCCGATGACCGGGCTGTGAAGGAAAGTGACAGGCAGATCACTGTCCATCTCTGCTTCGGTGGTGAATGGACAAGGGCTGGGTTGAAGACCTTCTCCATCTTCCTTGTCCCCAAACCTGGTCCTTCTTGGGGACTTCTGTAGTCAAAGCTAGCCATGCCTCATTCATGATCAACTTTCACTAAAACGATAAATGAAGTCAGTTGGCTACATCAGCCAAGACCATCAGGGAGCCCTATTTATGTAAGTTTCGCAGATCTAAGGTCCTGTCTGTCTGCCCTGCAGCTCTGAAATCTCAGCAGTCAGCAATTCTGGAACGATGACCCACACTGTCAGACGTACGTGAAACTGATCTGTGGCAGAAAATAAATTGGTAAATTTACTGTATGGAGTGGACCTTTCCAATACAGCATTACAGGTGGCTCTTTTGAATGCTCTGTCCAGGTATCAAAGTACTTACCAGAGGACTAGTAAGCAAAAAATTAGCGGTGGGCACATAAAAGGTAAAGAATCAAAACAAAGGACTTTGATCAGGCTGTATTAAATTTTTTTCGATGGGGTCTTGCTCTGTTGCCCAGGCTGATCTCAAACTCGTGGCCACAAGCGATCTTCCTGCCGTCAGTCTCCCCAGTCTCTGGGACTACAAGCATGAGCCACCAATGCTCAGCCAGTCAGGTGATGTTAGAACCTAACAGATCATCGTAACAGCACCTATATTTCTAAAGTGTTCAGCCTTTGCAATACCCAAATGCGTGTGACTGTTGGATTTAGGGTTTTTCTTCCTGCGACGTCGGGGTTGCTGGCGATAATTGTGTTTCTTTTTCTGTCTTGATTCCCTGTGATCTTAGACCTTTGCTCTGGGCTACTGCTTTACACTGTGCAGCTTATTCCATCCAGGGAGACCTTCGGACGTGGCCTGTGTGCAGGGCAGCCGTTCATTACGAATAAATTAGCGACGTCTAATGATGTCTTTTCACAGACCGGAATGAACTAGACCTTCCCTAGGTTTTATCTTGGAGTAACGTTCACTACCTGGTTTAAGTATAAAGGAAATAACTCTCATACTTTTGCCAAATTACAAGATGGGCACTGGCATAAACATTACTAGAAACCATGTTTTTCCATTAAAATTAAAAAAAAAAAAAAGCTACAACCGAGGTCCCAGCTCGGCAAGCCCTGGGCACTGGATGCCGTGGGTGGGAGTGGCTAACGCCCGTGTCGTCTGACCCAGGCCAGCGAAAGACGCGTTCACCTCGTCCTGTCGCGCCAGGTCCGGCAGCAGAGCCCCGACATCTTTGAGGAGCTCGGCGGGAATGGCATCTGCGGCCGGTCCCCGGGACCCAGGAGCAGCAGTCCCAAGGTGAGGCCAGCCGGGGCATGTCCGCTCCTCCTGCAAGGAGCTGTTGCTTGCAAAGGCTGCTTACTTTAGCACTTCTAGTGCCATCTCTGGGCTTTGTCGTTTCAACACTGTGACTTGTAAAACTAAAGTCCCAAAGTCCCACCTCCGAGACTTGGAGAGATACCGCGTGTCTCCCGTTCAAGCAGGAGAGAGGAAAGTGCAGGGAAGTTTTGAAACCCGATCGTGGAGCCCTCATATGGGGACCTAATTTCTAGTCTAAGCCAAACGGATGTCATGTTTTTACCAGGAGACGTTTTATTTAAGGACTGTTTTCCGTTCACTTGGAAATGAAACAAGAGGTTTACTTGGGTTTCTGGTTTTTGAATTTCCCAGGCTGCCTAGAAATTAAAATCATGATTCTCCTGCTATTTTTAATATGTTTGTGTTTGCCAGAGGGCCCAGAAAGATAATTTAAACACTTGTGTGACATTAGGGAGTGGTGGGGATTGGGGCAAACCATAGAGCACATGCCCTGTCTTACAGCATTCGAATCCAAAAATAATTTTAAACGCTGCGGATCCAGCAGGATGTATCTGCAGGTGGAATCTGTCCTTCAGGCCGCCAGTCTGCAGCCTCTTTAATGGAGGTGACTCAGCCCAATTTGTACAGAAGTCTGTGGCTTCTACTAGAGGCAGTGACTTAACCTTTCCATATGGATGCATGTCTAAGCAACACCACTTTGTTTAGCCCAAAGTAAGAGCCCGGTGGCTTTGGCTTGGCGTCCTCTTGTGACGGCAGTGAGCTTCCATCAGTCATTTCCCCTGGGTTCTGGTTTCGTTATATCACTTGTAACTACTAAATAAAAGAAAATCTTCTAGGTAGCCCATTCTTCTTGCAACAGAGAGGAGGGAATGCCCTTTCACTTCCACATCAAGCTATGTTTTGGTTGGGATAACTCACAAGTTGAGTTTTTGAGCAATGTATGCAGAAACAATCCCTGGAATTTTGATTTTGGAACATCTCTGCTTTATACTCTGTTAATTACAGAGCCTGTAAGGTACACCCCCTTCCCTGTTCTCCGGCAAGCCGTGGCCCCACACATTCATAAATTCCGTTTTGACTTATAATAAGCAATCTAGACCAAGTACATCCTGCTAAAATGTTTAATGGACAAGAACTCCCTGATGTCTTTTTGCTGGTAAATATCATTAGCATGTTTAAATTAAACTGATAGTCTTTATTAATGGAAAACTAGTTGGTTAGCTTAATTGGCTAATTAAAGTTTTTATCTAATTAATTTTAGTTGAATTAACTAGACTATTATTATATCCTAATTCATTAAATTACAGAGAATGAGGTCTCCATCCACCTACCCATCATGAATCATGGGAAGAGCCAGGAGGATCTGATCACATTTTTGCTGTATTCCTCTGTTATGTTTTTTAATTCCTGGAAACATACAAACTGGCCTAGTGGGACACTAATTATTTTCATTTTAATTTGTCATATCTGCCTTCTGAAATGCCCTCATGAAAAAAAAAAAAGTGGCATATTTAAAATAAAACTAAGACACATAGGGCTCTTTGATGGTTTACTTTTTTATGTTCCTACTAAAATTTTGTTTGATTTAGAAAACAGTGTGACTTTTTGAAAATAGCTTAAAGGATTCAAAGAAATAACCAAAGAAGCCAAACCAGGGTTTGTGGGACAGAAAGCTTTTAGCTAATTGACAAGTTAAGAAACGACAGTCACCAAATTTAGGAGCGCGGTTACCTCTATGAGAGGGGAAAGGAATAGGACCAGGGAGAAAAATCATACCGGGACTAACTGTATGCGGAACATTTATGTCTGATGTTGGGTTTGACATATGTGAGTAGGTCGTCGTGCTGTTATTTATATACTTTTTATTGGTCTAAAATGCTTTATTTTAAAAACTCAATCCAGGTAACGTTGCTGAAGAAGAATTAATGAAAGAACATTTTTAAAAAGTCAAGGCAAATATGAATGTTTTATAGCTTGGGTGGTAAATACACAGATGTCCTTGATATTTTTTAATCAGCTTGAATTATTTCATCATAAATTTTGTTTTTAAACATGAGGGAACATTCCAAGGTGTCCAAAGTCGGGAAGCAGGGGCGTGGGGAGAAAAAACAGATGGAAAGTATGATCTGTGTCATGTTTAACTCTCCTCCTCCCCAGCCAAGGTTGGGCAACTCTGGGGCGAAGGCTTCCCAGGGAGACCTGGGTTTCTCCACTGCTAACGTGAGTCTCTCTGGTGGGGAGAATAAACGTCCCTGGGAGACACAGGCAGGGCATGGGGCACAGGTCGTATCTGTGATACCCCAGTCATTCTGTCGAGTCCCTCGGTGCCCAGCTGAACATCCCTTTGCTTGCACAAGCCTGTCTGGTAAGCACTGGGGAAGGTGTCAAAGAAGACACTGCATGAAATATGGTTACCTTTTTTTTTTTAACTTAGAAAAAATTGCTGATATTCATAAATGGTAAGCATTGTTTTGAAATGCTGACTCACTACTGTCAGGATTAAATGACTCACTTGCAAAATTTTGGGTTCGGTTCACTTTGCGTGCTTAAGATTTTCCTTTTGTAGCTCTGCACAGAGGCAATATCATAGCCAAGGAGGGTTATCCGAGGTGCGATTATCGCTAAGTAAACTTTTCCCAGTACCCCACCATGACGACCTGAAATATAGTCAGCATCGGCAATGATTGGCAGTCTCTACAGAGACCGAATTGAAAAAAAATATTTCCCTCTTGAAATGTGAACTTTCTGTGAGTCAGTCTATGGAATTTGAGATAATGTGACTCTATTATGGCCGGGGGTGGATAAGGGGAGGTTTTCTCCCCGTGTCTTTCTCTGTGATTTCGAGGACCACCGTCATATTTATTCAGTTTATATAATTTGCGCGGCCTTGGCGGTTTCTGCATGTAGAAAATGCAAATCCACATGTGAATACATGTGCCATGTTTTTCTGTCTGTGCCTTCAGCCCCCGCATCCTGCAGTTACTTGTCATGAGAAGGTCGTGAGTGTGCAAAAAGACCCCAGTGAATCTCTCGGCATGACCGTTTCGGGGGGAGCCTCCCATAGGGACTGGGACTTGCCCATCTATGTCATCAGCGTCGAGCCCGGAGGAGTCATAAGCAGAGACGGAAGAATAAAAACAGGTAAAGAGTGAAAGGACTTAAGGCACTGGGGGGGTGGCAAAGTATTAAGAGAAATCGCAGCTCACGGTGTTAGGTGACCGTTTCCAGAATTAGCGGGAGGGTGTGAGCAGGGATCTGGCAAGGACATCTCTTACCCATTGACGATGATTGGTTCGAACATAGTTGCTAAGACCAGGTTTCACTCCTCTTAGTTCACGTAGGTCCATGTGGGCCAACTTGCCTGCTGGTAAAGCTAGAACCTCCAAACTCTCCCAGTAATGAATGGGGAACTGCTGCCATCATGAGCAAGTTGTCTCTGTTAAATAGCATAATTTGACTCCATTCATTCTAAGTGATTCTTCGCTGGGTTGATCCAGTGACGGACAAATTCCTGAATTGGTCCATTCTTATGGGTTGGATAGGAGAAGTGATTTGACAGATTTGATTCAGTGAATATTTATTAAGTGAAAGCACCATGCTAGGTACTTCCCCATTGGCAAAAAGTGTTTCAGTACTTTAATCTCATGTGTTCTGGGCTACTTTGAGTAAAGGAAGGTGATATCAAATTTCCCTCTGCAAATATGTATCCTTAGTAATATTGTCGATTCATATGAAGGGGCGCCTCAGATGGATGAGGGATTATGCCACGTAAAGGTCATCATTCAAGAGACAAAATGTGAAGTTTCCAAAGTACAATTTCTCAGCCCGAGGAGCCACGGGGAGATGATGTGCCAAGGGGGGGTTAGTCAGCCAGCTGATGGGTTAGAGAGGCCTTTCCCATCTCTCCCCTCTCATCTTTTTGCTCCTGCTATGATTATTCTCAATAAAAAAGATAGTATGTGAAGGGAGGCATAAAAACAGGAAGAAGATAAAAGAATAAAAAAAATGGGAGTAGAGGAGATATGTGTTTTAACTTTTCTTGCTTTTCTGAAAGCACCTGGTTGGGGAGTGATGAGGCCAAACAAAGTGACTTTGTTAGCAAGAGAACCCAAGCTTAGAGGATCATATGATATGATGTACGGAAATGGTCCCGCACGTAGTAGGTGCTTAACCAATGCTAGCGCTTTTCACCTTTGTGATGAACAGAAATGTTAACTCTTCTTTCCACCTCTTTAAGAGCACAGTTCCAAGACCATTTTTCCTAACTACTGTAGACTTCTCTTGCCAGACACTCTCGTGGATAGTTGCCTGTTCATTCAATCCGTATTTATTGAGTGTCTACTACAGACCAGGCTCTGTGCAAGGGCTGGAGCTTTTGCCAAGTGCTTTCCCTTTGTGCTAAAAACAGGAAACAAAAAAGAAGTAAAAAAGTAGCTTTTCTTTGATTAAATAGTGAACAAGGCTGATTTATCTTCCTCCCTCCCTCCCTCCCTTCCCCAAGCAAGACTGGGCAGAGCCTGGGAATGCCCACACTGTTTGCCATTTGCCCTATGAGAACCCAGCCTCACATCCAACGTGAGGGGCTGGTGACACACCCCCTGCCCTCTCCACGTCCCCACGTGCCAGTCAGTCCCTGCCCCTGCTGGCACCTTAAATAGAAGTCCCTGTTTATATTGTCGCTAAGGATGGCTTCTGCTTTCTGGGCCATCAGGTGACATTTTGTTGAACGTGAATGGGATTGAACTGACAGAGGTCAGCCGGAGCGAGGCGGTGGCGTTGTTGAAGAGTACGTCCTCCTCGGTGGTGCTCAAAGCTTTGGAAGTCACGGAGCCCGAGCCCCGGGAAGACTGCAGCAGCCCCGCCGCCCTGGACTCCAACCACAACGTGACTCCGCCTAGCGACTGGTCCCCGTCCTGGGTCATGTGGCTGGAATTACCACGGTGAGTCCCAGCGTGACATCCCTGTGGGGAGGAAACGATCACATTCCATAAACCACCCTTTCACTCTCTTGGGCTGATTCATGGTACTAGCATCTTAATAAGACCCAGTCTTGGCTGTGGGACCGTTTGAAATAATTCCGTCTTCCCATTTGTAACTGAAAATGCGTGCAGAAATCCCAGAGTAGGGCCGAAAGCCTGGATGTGGAATACCAGTAGGTATTCATGTTGAGGGGCTCACAGGGCTGCCATGGACAGCTGTGCAGGTTGTTCATGCAGAAAGGGAGCTCAGAGGACAGGGAGTGGGGCAGAAACCCAGTCTGTGTTTACACACCCTGGAGGTGAGCTGTACCTGGCTATATGTAATGCAGTACAACAGAACACATGGCCTTCACCCAGATGTGTAAGCATCTGCTGGCTGGGGGTGTCTCTCAGCTATTTGTCCTTAGTTGCCCGCTCCTGAAAAGTTCTTGTATAAAAATCCAGGGAGCAGGCTGGGCGCGGTGGCTCATGCCTGTAATCCTAGCACTCTGGGAGGCCGAAGCGGGTGGATAGCTCAAGGTCAGGAGTTCAAAACCAGCCTGAGCAAGAGCCGAGACCTCGTCTCTACCAAAAAAAAGTAGAAAGAAATTAATTGGCCAACTAAAAATATATGTAGAAAAAATTAGCCAGCCATGGTGGCGCATGCCTGTGGTCCCAGCTACTCGGGAGGCTGAGGCAGATGGATCGCTTGAGCCCAGGAGTTTGAGGTTGCTGTGAGCTAGGCTGACGCCACGGCACTCTAGCCAGTGCAACAGAGTGAGACTCTGTCTCAAAAAAAAAAAAAAAAAAAAAAAAAAAATCCAGGAAGCAGCTGGGTTGTCATTTTAGCATGGTATAAGGGTCAGCCTTACTAAATGGCTATAGACAGAAATTAAATATTCAAAGACCAGATAAATTGGTGTTTGCTTACCTGCATCAGAGCATAAACTATTGGCCTTCAGAAGATTACCTTGACATTACAATTCCAGATGCATAATTTAAATGTTAAATATTAGAGTCACTGAAGATGACTAAATATGAAAAAATGAAAGCAAGGTGTTTGGTTTTAGGACATTTTTCTTGAGGGTGGAGATAGGTCGATCTCTTTTTTTTAATTTCAATTGAGGTTTTCATTTTTTAAATACCTGTCTCAAATATAAACTGACCTAGCCACCTTTTTGAGTCTTCACAAGTTGATAAATTATTTTTAAAGTCGGTCCATTTTTTAAAAATCCTTAAACAGTTGAAAGTTGAGCATCCAAGGCAGTTTGGAAGTCTTTAAACATTTTAGAACTGAGCCTGAGTGGAAGAAGTGAGTGTTACTTTAAAGAAAATTTTATTTAAAAAACTTCTAGCCAGGCACGGTGGCTCATGCCTGTAATCCTAGCACTCTGGGAGGCCGAGGCGGGAGGATCTCTCAAGGTCAGGAGTTCCAAACCAGCCTGAGCAAGAGCGAGACCCCGTCTCTACTAAAAATAGAAAGAAATTAATCGGCCAACTAAAAATATATATAGAAAAAATTAGCCGGGCATGGTGGCACATGGCTGTAGTCCCAGCTACTCGGGAGGCTGAGGCAGGAGGATCGCTTCAGCCCAGGAGTTTTGAGGTTGCTGTAAGCTAGGCTGACACCACGGCACTCACTCTAGCCCGGGCAACAGAGTGAGACTCTGTTTGGAAAAAAACAAAAACAAAAACCACTTCTGAAATTAGAACCCGTTAAAATAAGTCATTTTTACTTTCCGTGTTTGAAAGTTATTTTGCCACATAACCCTCATTCATTCATGTAAGACGAGACAACGCCATGTGCTTTTCACTCCACCCACAAGCCAGTGAGTGACTTTCCTCCTCTCTCCCTCTGTCGTTTGCCCCTGGGCGGAGCACTTCTCTGCTCTTGCAAGAAGCAAAGCCCGGACTCTGCTCCTTTCCTCTAAA
>CAUYMX010062719.1:0-21815 GCA_963573855.1 Lepilemur septentrionalis
TCTTTTTCTCTCCTGGCCCTGCCTCGAGGTCAGCTCCATCTGGGAGCTGCACACAGCAAAGGCAACAGCGATATGGTCACCTAGAAGCCCCAGAGAAAACCTGTCCCTGCAGCCGGAGGAACTGGGAAACAGGAGCCCTGCAGTCCACAGGCTGCGTGCAGGAAATCTCCATCTTCCTCGCTCCCTTATTTCTGTTTTTTTGTTGTTGTTGTTTGTTTGTTTGTTTGTTTTTGAGACAGAGTCTCACTCTGTTGCCCGGGCTAGAGTGCTGTGGTGTCAGCCTGGCTCACGGAAACCTCAACCTCCTGGGCTCAAGCGATCCTCCTTCCTCAGCCTCCCAGTAGCTGGGACTACAGGCATGCGCCACCATGTCCGGCTAACTTTTTATATATATTTTTAGTTGGCCAATTAATTTCTTTCCATATTTCAGTAGAGACGAAGTCTCGCTCTTGCTCAGGCTGGTTTTGAACTCCAGACCTCGAGTGATCCTCCCGCCTCGGCCTCCCAGAGGGCTGGGATTATAGGCATGAGCCACCACGCCCAGGTATCCAGATTCTTGAAGCAAGCGTTCTTTCTACTTGGCTGAACAGGGCACTTTCTGCAATCTCGCCCTCTGAGGACGTGCTGGTGGCTCTTAGCTCAACCTTGGAAGCTCCTGGAGCCTCCGTCCAACAAGGGAAAAGGAGGCTCTAGAGCCACCGTCAGTTTCTAGCCAACTGTGCTAACCAACTGTCACGACATTTTTCCTTTAAATTAATGTATGTTTAATCAAAATTTCCTGGGCCACTCTCTTCTGGAAATGGAGTCCCGTCCTGCCATCAGTCTTACAGAGCACTGTGTAAGACAACACTTAACTCTCTAGCCGACCACACTGCATTTTCACACCGCACCTGGCTGCGGGCGTGTCTGGATCGGCATAGACGGTTACGCCCCTCTCTGTTGGCCAGCACGCTGAAGACGCAACACACTGCAAAAAAAAAGATTTTTCACAAAGATTATGTATGCTAGCAAGATATATATTCTTTCGGAACCAAAATTCCATGGGGATTATTCCTGTAAACAACCCTTCCGGCCAGTTTCCACGCTCGCACAGACATGGAAGGACAGAGACCTGGAACGCTGGGCGGTCACGCCGTTGCTGTGACCCCTAGACCGAAACCAAAGAGCAGGCAGCTGGCATTTCACATACGTACGCATGTGTTTATTTAGAGGCAGAGTCTCACCCTGTCACCCGGGCTGCAGTGCAGTGGCGCAATCACAGCTCACTGTAACCTCCAAGTCCTGAGCTCAGGCGATCCTCCTGCCTCAGCCTCCCAAGTGGCTCAAACGACAGGCATGAGCCACCACATCCAGCTCATTTTTTAATTTTTTGTAGAGAGGGGGTCTCGCTATATTGCCTAGGCTGGTCTTGAACTCCTGGCCTCCCAAAGTGCTGGATGACAGCCACCACACTGGGCTCTTCAGATAATCAGTATTTGAAATGTTTTGCAATTACTTTTACCTGTTTTGTCAAAGAAACTGAAGGGCAGGTTAGATTTGAACTGTTAGAACGTCCCCAAATCCCAGACATTCACACTCTTGCTAAAATGAGAATAAATACTCAATTTTGTAGGGAGGCCACTGGGCCAAGAGCAAGAAGGTGGCACAAGATGAGCCGGAGTTATCTTGTTCTTTCAAAATAAGCAAACATGCGTACTATATTTTTTCATGAAAAAACCATAATAGCCAAGGATTTTTGAACAGAAAATATACTTTCTATTCATTGGTTCCCATGGTTCCTAATGGCTTTCAAGAGAGAATATTCTAAAATCAATGTTATATAAACTTTATATTTAAGGAACATGTAAAACATACAACCTTATTTATATCTTTCAAAGAGCTGCAATGCTGTTTCTTTTCAGATTTATCTTTTGGTGACTCTCTCAATGAATCCACATTACATTTTACAGCTTCATCTGCAAAATAAAAATAGTGTAAAAAAGCTGCCTTAAAAATAGTATTAACAGATAGAACATAGGACAAAGAGGAATAAAAAACAAATACCATTATAAAATCTTAACACACAAAATCATTACGGAACAGGGTTTTGTATTAAACTTTGCTTGAGGGAATTAAATTTTAAAATCCTGTTTCAACCTTTACTGTAAAAAGACGTACGAGTTCTAACTATCCCATACCAGACTGCTGAGAATGGAACCTAACCTACTTCCCCGGCGTGGCAGACGCATTTCCCTCCGAGGGCCACGGCGATGTCGCCCAGCGCCACGCTCCAGCCCCAGCGGGAGGCGGGGTCTGCACTCCCCTCCCAGGAAGCTGGGTGGGCTCAGAGCGACCGCGAGAGACGCCACGCAACTTCCACGGCGAGGTCACAGAAGCGCCGAACTATGACTTGCTCTCCTGGATGCCCACGTTTGGGACCCAGCTACCGCGTTGTGAGGGAGCAGCCACACAGGAAGGTGTTTCAGAGGACAGTCTGGCAGCTCCCGTAACATTCACACGCTTTACGATCCGACCACCTCACTCTTAAATAGCTCCACAAAAGTAAATGAGAACGTACGCCCACAAAGTCTTGCCAAAGAACGCTCACTGCAGCTTCATAACAGCTACAAGCTGAAAGCAACCCCGCGGTTGACAAACACAAGACGGATAAATAAGCCCCAGTGTGTTCATGCCACGCGACGCTGCTTGGCAACGAAAGGACGGAACTTCTAACGCACGCCGCAAGGAGACATCCCACAGACGTTAAGACTGAGCGGTGTGAGCTCACAAACATGGAAGACTGAGCTGTGAGGACAGAAAGCAGAGCCGCAGCTGCCCCTGGAGGGGAGGGGCCAGAAGGTCTTTCTGGGGAGGCGAAAATGCTCGTACCCTAATCGGGATTTGGGTGCTACAGCTTTAAGCTTTGTTAAACTCATTAAACTGTACACTTAAATTTGTGCATTTTATTCTCAGCAATTATGTACCAATAAAAATTTGTAAAATTAAACAACTTTTAAAATAAAATATCCAAGAAACAAAAGAATAGACAGTATTTATGAGATAAGACAGGTGAAAAGACAGACAAACATAAAAAAGAGCCAATTAGAACGCTAAGCAATAAAAAGTAGTCATCAAATTGAAAACCCAAAAGATGGACTAAGTATTAGGCTAGAAGCAAAGAGAAAAACGGTAAACTAAAAAATTAAGAAAATCTCTGAGAAATCAGTTCAGAGAAATACAAGATAGAAAACGTAAAAAAGAGGCTACGAGAAACAAAGGACAGACGAGGAAACCAGTGACCTACGTCTGACAGATGCAGGCAGAGAAGAGGAAGAAAAAGGTCCCTGAAGATGTCAACACCTAACACGCTTCAAACACTCAAGGTAGACATGAGTTCTGTAACTGAACAATTCCAGGTGTCAACAGAGTACATTTTGAACCACCCGCTTGTTACCACACTGTAGAGAAACTGCAGAAATAACAGAGATAAAGGAAAACCTAAGCAGTCCGTTGACAAGGTGCCAGTTGCCAACAGTACCGGCTGTTCTGTGCATGACAACCGACCGCACCTCACAGTAGCTTTTTTGTTGTTGTCCATCGTGACCTTTCCCTTTTCAAAGATTCTCACAGTTCACTCCAGCCCTGATCGCAGCAGGCAGGAACAATGGCCGCCCACCGATGGGGGCTACTTAATCACGGCACACGCACACAATGGAAAGCCGGCAATGATTAACACCGTGATGCAGACACCTGGCGCTTTTACTGCCCCAGTGGAAACGGAGACACCATAGCCACATCAACAACAAGGGCGACTTGCAGCAGTGACTCTCACCTGGAACCCTGCGGGAGGCACATCAGACTCTGGGACAGCGGCCACACGCCGTGCACGCGGAGTCCCACCCAACTGACTCCCGAAGGGTGGGGACGGCACCTCCCTGTGTCCCAGAAGTGGGGAGACCGACACCCTGACCGTCTCACATCGGAGACTGTGTCCTTAATCGAATGTCCTACTGGCTATATCTGACCTAGAAAGAGGTTCGGCCACGCATCAGGTAAAAACACCACAAAGAGACGTGTATAATAGGACCCCACGTCTGTGAGATAAAAATTTCATACCTGCCCTCTGCGAAACTTTGAAAAGACAGACTGAAATTGTAACAAGCAGGCAGGCAAGCCGACACGTCTTTACAATTTTACAATCTATGATAAACCACGTTGCCCAAGTAACTGAAAATACGTTTACGTGCAGGGAGCATTCTCAGTGGCTAACGCGTTAATCCAGCTGCGGCTCACCACGGACGCCGTGAAGCCGCGCACCCACGGGGCCGCGGTAAGTCCCCACTGACGCCATCAGCAGGTCCTTGGAACTGCGACTCCGACCTCAACCACGCACAGCACGTCCTCGAGGGACGTCCCGCTCAGGGTCACTTCGCTGTGACGTCATTTCACTCAAAGTCAGTTTCCAAGAACCCGCCGACGGCATCAGGAGAGGACTCTCTGTTCACGCGCCCGACGTAAGAGGGACGCGGTGCAGGGCCTGCCACGGAGGCCGAGACATTCGACCGTGTCCCGCAGCTCTGATTCGCGAACTATCTTGAAGACACGGAATTAAAGACTCGCTATCTCTGCCCCCAGACGCGTGTCTTCCGTACGTTTATGCACCCTGCTGCTTACAGTAAAAACCCATCACAGACACACACTATACACTGAGGACGAACAGGAGTCACTGGTCTGCGGCTGGGCTGGGACAGGTCAGTCCCACACGAGAGCCAGCGCCCGCGGCGTCCTACGTCACAGCCAAACCTCTAAGCACAGAGGGGGGGCAAAGTACCTCTCTCGGCAACTACGTCATGAACTGGCTGTACTGAATTAGGAGAAAAGGGCATTACCACAGCCCTCCTAAACAAGCTTTAAAGCCTTTCGACACTTTATTCTTTTATGCTGCCTATAAAACAAGCCAAGCTAGCAGAACTCACGCGGTACCGCAGGAGCTGGCCCCGGGTCGCCGCCGACGCCCTTGCGCCATGTGTGCTGGAGAGACCGCACCAGCAAGTTTAAGCCACGTGAATCTGACGGAGAGAATAAATTTCAGAATTACAGCATGAAATAAGACCCAAAATAAAAATGTGAGTTCTTGGTATAACTTCTGCTTTTGCCATAAGATTACGGGAGACCTAACTAGGGGGACTAAAAGAGTCGTTTGCAATACACGGTTCTTTTTTTGTTTTGTTTGTTTTTCAGAGACGAGGTCAGGAGGCTGGTCTCAAACTCCTGAGCTCCGTGATCCTCCCACCTCAGCCTCCCAGAGTCCTAGGATTACAGGCGTGAGCCACCATGCCCAGCCTGTAATAAACAGTTTTTTTAATATTTAAAACCCTGTCTTGTTAATATGTTTAAACTACAAATATCTGGACTTCTAAAAACATAACTCAACGTTAATAAGAAACTGAGGACAGTTTTTTCCTGGCCTCACAAAAACAAACTGTACCGGCGTTAGGATTGTAAAACCTGTCACAGGCTCATCAGGATTAAACTTTAAATACCAAACAGAGTCCAAGCCTCTGTCCCCACGCGGAGAAAAGTTTGTACAGCTTGTATCAATAAGATTACAAATAAAACAATGTAAAGGAAACACATATTGGTGAGAATCCACTCACTTTCCGTTCCTGGGAAATCTTTTCCTTGCAAAAACATTGGCCAAAGAGTAAGTGCTGGGTTGAGCTTACTGGAGAAGGACGCTGGCTTTATATCCAACCTTGGTTTCTCTACATAATCAAGGTTTTTATTCTCTGTGGGTGACACATAACAAGCAAAGTTCTTTGCGACAAGATCGTCATTGACGCAAACCTGTAAAAATTGAAACATTCCATGGGTAAGACGAACACAGTCACGCGACTGTCAAGAAGATATTTTAAAGTAACCTCAATTTTCAATCTTCAGAAAAATTATTTTACAGAACATAATTTATTTTCTCTTTCTTTTCTTTTTCTTTTTTTTTTTTTAGGAGACAAGGTCTCACTGTGTTGCCCAGGCTGGCCTCGCTTGAACTCCTGGGCTCAAGCGATCCTCCCACTTTAGCCTCCTGAGTAGCTGGGACTACAGGTGCACAGACCTATAACTTGGCTTTTTTTTTTTTTTTTTTTTTTTAAATAGAACATAATTTGATAGAAACAGATCTGACTTCTGCTCTGGTAATGGTGAACTAAACCCTTCTCACCAATCCTAATGAGAAAAACAGCAAGGACCTGCATTAAATACATAAAACCTCTTCGCGACGGCTCTGGAAAGCTAACGCGATTGGCCAGGCAAAGATCTGGCAGGAGGACAAAGACAAAACACTGACCCTAAAAGAAAAAACTGACAAATTAAATTTGCTCAAAATTTTAAACTTCTGTTCTTCAGAAGAGAATGAAGAGACGGGGCAAAAATAGTTTAAAATCAAGTATCTGGGTGGCCGTGTATCCAGAATACATAAAGAACTCTTAGAACTCAATAAAAACTCATGTAGAAAATGGGCAAACCATCTGAATGGATATCAAAGATACGTGGATTGCAAATAAGCATATAAAAGTATCATAAGTCATTAGGGAAACGCAAATGTAAACCACAATGAGATGCCACCACGCACCTATCAGAATGACCACACGAGGGACGCCGAGGACACCTGGAACTCCCACTGCTGATGGGAATGCAAAATGGTCAACCACTCTGAAAAACCATTTGGCGGTTTCCTAATACCTGCGATATCATCCAAAAGTCTGACTCCCACGTATTTCCCCAAGAGAAACGAAAGCACAGGCCCACAGGAAGACTGGTGTGAGTGTCTCCAACAGCCCGCAGCCGGCCACCCGCTCAACGAGGCAGCAGACGCAGGGCAGTACACCCACGCGACGGGAGAGCACCTGACAACAAAAGCAACGAACCGTGCGCACGCAGCAACGTGCGTGCATCTCACAGCAATTCTGCTGAAGGAAAGGAGCCAGGCAGGGAGGGCGGACACTCTGAGTGAGACACACCCTTGTGCACCCTCTGGGAGCCAGGAAAGGCACGTGGGCCCCGGTGTTCTTTCTCTGGCAGTTATGGCCTCATGCACCCACCACAGGCCCTTCCAGCTAAGCTCGGACCTCCCTGCCTTCTGCACGTCATCACCCCGAAGCAAGCGAGTCAGCGGCAGCACGCAACACACACGGTGAGAAAAAAGACCCACTTTCGAAACGCAAGAAGAAAGCAGGACAATAGAGAATTTATCTTAAGAAAGATGTTTCACAGGACTGGTCCTACAGCCGACATTCTGGCATTTTTACCAAGCTGTGAAACAAGCGATGAAAAGGTCACAGGTACGACCAACCCAGACGTGGGGAGTTCAAAACGCGACACGAACAGCAACGAAGGAACCTATTGCAAAAGAATAACCGCCACACTGAAGAGGGCAGGGAGAGGAAAACAAGCCGAAGCAGCTTTGGGAAACGGTTTTCCGGCTGCACGATGCTGGGGCTAACGACAAACCCCTTTTGCACAGGACGTGGGTCAGCAATCCTGAAACCACTTTCTGTGAACAGCAGGATTAGTCACGTGAGTACACCGCGGCTAGGGAGAGCAGGCTCTCGCTGTCGGAGACGGAGTTAAGAAGGGGAAGGGGGTTGGAACCCTGCGGTGCTAGGTTGGAATGAGAGGTATCGAAGCTCTTACACGCACACAGACGGATACAGAAATGAACACACATCGCGTGTGTGCACGGGCCAGCGCGCAGACACGCGTTTCCAAACTCCTTCTCCGAGCGGACCTACGACCAGCGCTTCCCCGCAGCAACAGGCCCAGCCAGTGCCCTCGCCCTGCCATCTCAAGCGGCCTCTCGGAGGAGTGGCCGATCCTAGGGCTGGGTCTGGAACAGGACGGAACGATCCCGGAGCACACTGCGGCACCAGGGTAAGGGGCGTCCGAGCAAGGACGGGGCGCACTGAAGGGACACTAAGCCCCTCGGAAGGAGCTTCTAACAGCCAAAATCTGAGGCAATTTGAGCAAGACAATAGCGATACTGACGGATAACCCCAAACTAAAATAAATTATCCAGAAGTCCACACTGATATAACTTGTTGAATAAATTAACGGGTGAGGAGGGACAGGTCTTTGCTACAGAATTCCAATTAAAAATGTAGAAGGGCCGGGTGGGGTGGCTCACGCCTGTAATCCTAGCACTCTGGGAGGCTGAGGCAGGCGGATCGCTCAAGGTCAGGAGTTCGAAACCAGCCTGAGCAAGAGCAAGACCCCGTCTCTACTATAAATAGAAAGCAATTCATTGGACAACTAAAAATATATGTAAAAAAAAAAATTAGCCGGGCATGGTGGCGCATGCCTATAGTCCCAGCTACTTGGGAGGCTGAGGCAGAAGGATTGCTTGAGCCCAGGAGTTTGAGGTTGCTGTAAGCTAGGCTGACACCACGGCACTCTACAGCCCGGGCAACAGAGTGAGACTCTGTCTCAAAAAAAAAAAAAAAAAAAAATGTAGAAGGGTTGGTGGGACCAGGCAAACCCCACAACAAGTTTTCACAGGCAAGAATCACTGATGGATATTTGCACAGTCCCAAAGTATCTCCCTGTAAGATACCTACTAATGTCAAAAGGAAGAAAACAGTAACTCTGCACAGGAAACACCTGGCAAACACATCAGCCAGGTGATCACCATGAGCATCGCTGGTAATCAGACATAGTAACGTCATGGCCCCCCTGCCGTGACGCCCTGAGAGGGGCACAACGACACTCTGGCATTCTTGCCAAAAACGTACAGCTTCAATCCAACGTCGAGAAAACATCAGGCAAACCCAAACTGAGTAACATCCCACAAAATAACTGGCCAGTGCTCTCCAAAGGGGTCAGGTCGTGAAAGGTGAGGACAGACGGAGGACCTGTCAAAGCCCAGAGGGCACTAAGGGAACACGGCAAACAGCTGCAATGTGGGGTGCGGGATGGGATGGATCCTAGATCAGAAAAAGTCACACCGGTGGGGAAACCGGCAACCTCCAGAGCAGGTCCGTGAGGTCGAGCTCGACGGCGCACACCTGCCACCCCAGCACTCCGCAAGGCCCACGGGGCAGGATCACCTGAGGCCCGGAGTTGGAGGCTGCGGTGAGCTACGATCACACCACCGCACTCCAGCCTGGGCGACAGAGCGAGACCCTGTCTCTAAAGCAAAAATCAAACAAGGTCTGCAGATTTTAAGAGCGTACTGTACAAGGTCAATTTTCTGGTTTTAGTAACTGCGCTACGTGACGTGAGCCCTGGGCGCTGGGGCAGCCCGTGTAAATCTGCACACTGTGCTCCCATCTCTTCTGAGAGTCTGAAATTATTTCAAAATACAACTTTAAAAAAACCTGTGGCTAAGGTGCCCTCTGTGGGCTCCGAGCAGCCCCAGAGCTGCACCCTGCGGCCCCCTGTGCCCTCCTGCCACGGTCAGAAAGGGCGGCCAGCCAAAACGCCAGCGGCTGACGCCGGGCGGGGCGAGCGGGCTGCTCACTCGTGACGCCCGCTTCCCTCCTGCGCAGGCTACCCGAATTCCTCATACTGAGCACGCACCACGAGGGAGGGAATCTGGGAGAAAAGGTAGTAAACTAACACAACACCGGACGAGTGTGTTTATGAAAATCACGTCTCGTACAAAACAGTCCCACATTCGTCACTGCAGAATCACTCCTCGCCCGCCACTAAGTAACACGCTGAAGCCGTTTTTCAAAGTAATCAGAGAGGAAAGCACAGGCTAACTTCTAACCTAAGGCAGACCTCGAAAGATTCAGATAATTCCTACGCTGTGTGAATTACGGGGTCTTCCCGGCATTTGCTCTTTATTAGAGTAAAATTTAAAACAATGATACAGTGTTTTAAAGCTGCAGTTCGTCCACTCACCTTCTCATTCTTCACGGTCACATAGAGGTAAACCTCAAAAGTGTCTTCCTCCACAGCACACAGTTTGGCTTCCACCCGGGTAGTGGCTGAACAGGCCAACGAAAACACAAATCAGCCGATACCGCACGTGTAGGCGAAAAAGGTATGACGATCTCCCGCCAATTAGTCCCTGCTGACCGGTGTGCCGGCCTTTCCCACCTACCGACTCCCTGGAATAGCCCAAAGAGGCAGGCACAGGTACTTGTCTCCTGACTGCCAGGGGTTAGGACAGATGTCACAAAAGAGACCCTGTTTTATCGGTCACTGATATAAAACAAAGAGCACACTAAACAGGCAAAGACGTTCTGTACATCTTAAATCGGCAGTAATATTATTACACAGTGATCCCTTTACTGTCCCTTGCTCACTAAAAGCCAGCCTTTTTGTCAACTGCTGGTCCAATAAAATGCACGTAAATTTGCCTGCAGTGCTGGAGCTTTTGCGCAAACTGAGAGGCAGGCCTCGCCGTGCAGGGTTCCGCTACACAAACAGCCCCCTTCCAGTCTCAGCTGTCAGTTACCGCTGCCCACATTCGCCCGCAAAGTTCTAGCGGCACGGTTACCGCGACACCTGGAGTGGAGGAAGCTCCAGGTAACGCAGGAAACCCACATGAGGGGGTCAAACAGCTACGCAGACATCTCAAATCCCCTCGCCAACAGGTTAGGCCGCTCCGGGTGCCAGCTCAAGGCAGGCTGCGGCGATCGTGCATGCACTGGCCTTACCTTTTAGAATGTTCTGGAAGTACTGGATAGCTGCACTGTCCCACTTCTTGGCAGGTCTGGAACAGTGAACACATGCACGCCATTAAACAAAAATCTGAGGCTAGTGCACTAAGCCGACGTCATTCTGTAAACACACACTGGGTATGTCCCACATTTCACACCAAGCACACGATGCAGACAAGGAGCTCGGCTCCGGCTCTGCTCTCGGGTGGGGTCCCAGCGGCACCTCAGCACCTCCCTGCCGACGCTGCTGCCTGCACAGAGCAGGCGCGCTGCGCAGGGGCCCCACCGAGAGGGACCCGAGCCCACACCCACGGCACCGTCTGCTGCGACGCTGTCATCCCCGGTGACCTGTGACAGACCTGTCTCCCAACTGGAACTCAAGCAGAGACTCTGCGTGCGCAGCGCCCAGCACAGACTGGCACGGAGGGAGGGCGCAGGGCGCGGTGGCTCAGGCGCCCTCGGAGAGGTCGTCTCGGGAAAGCCAGCCTCTACCGTCCCCTGGTACCCTCCCCCTGCCCATGCTTGTACCCTCTCCCACTTCATCTCTGCCATCATGCCCTTTCTACATGTTCCCTGTACCTTGGAAAGAAAATCACAGGAAAACTGTAGGGAACAAAGAAACAGGAGAAACCAGTACTTGGAAGCAAGGAACAAAAATAAAATAAAAATTAAGGTTAGAATGGTAAGTTGTATGTTTCTACCGGCTTTATTTATCAGATGTCACCACCATCCTCTAAAGGTCTGGGCTAGAGTGCTGTGACATCAGCCTAGCTCACAGCAACCTCAAACTCCTGGGCTCAAGCGATCCTCCTGCCTCAGCCTCCCGGGTAGCTGGGACTACAGGCATGCGCCACCATGGCTGGCTAATCTTTTCTATTTTTAGTTGTTTAGCTAATTTCTTTCTATTTTCAGTAGAGACGGGGTCTCTCTCTTGCTCAGGCTGGTCTCAAACTCCTGAGCTCAAGAGATCCTCTCACCTCAGCCTCCCAGAGTGCTAGGATTACAGGTGTGAGCCACCGCGCCCGGCCCAAAGGGTTGTTTTAAACATCAGATGAGGCAATGTACATGAAACAGCCCAGTGCCTCATGTAATCATTATTCAAAAATCTTATTTTTCTTTTTACTAAGATACTAAGCAATTGAAGAGAATTACAAATGATTTCTAAAAAGAAGCAGTAAAATAAAGATAGTGGTTTTAAAACTTTGCTACACACAAAAAGTTTACCTAATATGCTTTTTAAAAACAAAATGTAGCATATTCCTAGTAAGAAACTAGCACACAATCCAAGGGAAAACTCAACCTAGTACATGAACAGGTAAACCAATCAGTCTCTCTATTATCACACGCACACAAAACCACACGAAGATACCCAACTTTGCAAATCCAAAAAATACAAAACACGTCATTTTCACCCAGCAAACAAGCAAAAATTAAAAAGTCTGACAATATTCAATATTGTGTGAGAAAAAGCAGTACTTTCTATACTCCAGTGATGCAGTATAAATTGCTACAGTCTTTTTGGAGGGAAATGTGATAAGAATTGTAATATACGTCTTGAGCGAGACGTACGAAGTGCAAGCACAAAGACACCACCTGTCAAAGAGGGTGATCAAAACCCAGGACGACGTGCTCATAAGCCCTTTGCCTACCCTGGGGGTATCCTAGGGCTGAAGACCCCTGCAGTGCTGGGAAGGGGGTCACGCAGGTGAGAGTGAGGAAGGCAGGAAACAGGCTGCTTCTGCGGATGAGCTGGGCTGTGCAGGCAGGCGTCCACACCTCACCCGGAAAGGCAGCAGCTGGCTGCTCTGAAGCGGGACAGCGGCGGGGCAGGGGTTGCTGCATGCCGGGGACCCCCACACCAGAGGCTCTCGTGAGTGGTGGTCTGGGCTGACTGGAGGGCAGCCTGGTGGAGCCCCCTGGCCTCAGCGGAGACCAGCTGGCCCGTCACCACTTCGGTGCAGATTCCAAGGCCGGCCACAAAAGTGATGCATTCGCCACCTCAAGGGAACTGTAGGTGACGGGGCTGGGTGCAGTGGAGAATGGGAATGTCTCCAAAGAGCCCGCGAAAGCACCCACAAGAGAGGCAGCTTCCACGCTGAGAGTGCACACCGCGCCATCACCAGGACGCGCAAGGGCAGTCAGGACCGCTGCTCCCTGTGGCTTTGCTTCCCACGGCGCCAGTCGTGCAGGGGGAGGGGAGCAGGAGCACCAGGTGGAAGGACGGGGCTGCCCCACAGACCACAGGAGACACAACTCAAGCCACTCGGCAGTGCCCGTCCGAGACAGCGGAGATGGCACCCACACCCCACAGAGGACCGCCCCGTGCACGGACCCGTCCTGCACGAGCATCAGCACCGTGGGCAAACGCCGGGAAAAGGGAGCGAAGACTGGGGGGCGGTGTCTGTCTCCACATCTCTCTCATACGGGTTCCCCTATGTTCTAGTGGGAATGCAGCGGGCAGATGGCTGGGAACAACCTCGCTGTCTATCAAGAGGGGAGCGGTTACCCACAGCAAGCGTGTCAGCTATATCCACCCATGAAAAAGACTAAAGGTGGGAAGGAGAGGTACGTGTATCAGCAAAGAGCTTCAACAGACATTCTTAAGTTGATTTTGCAAGTAAGACAGTACGCTCTAATTTTCATTGAAAGTTCCACGCAAACATGTGTGTATCAAAGTACTGACAGAAGTCTGGGAGTTCAGAGCCTGGACAGAGCAGAGAGGCCTCCCAGGAGGGAGGACGGGGCCCAGAGAAGAATGCAACGGACTTTTTCCTTAAGCTCTCCATGATCCTGCTTTATGAATGTTTTCTTTGTAGTTAACTTGCTACTTTCCACAGGTTTAAAAATAAAAGGCAAATGCACAGGGCTCAGGCCCTGCTCCAAATGCCCCAAGCACGGTCCCTGAGCCTGGGGCTGCCCGGGGAACCCTGCTGCCGCCCCGCAAGGCCTGGCAGACGCCGAGATGCCCCGTCCCCAAGAACCAAGAGAGCTTCCACTTAGCACCTGCACAGAGGAGCTGATTTCATGACATCACACCCTTGACCCAAGGCTTCTCCCGGTGACACACCACTCAGGAAGCCGTACTTACGCGATTTCAGCACTGTCTTCGCAGAAGTCGATGTGCAAAGTGACAGGTTTTGTGCAGTACAGGCTGAATTTTTTTGCTCTATAGGGAAGCTGCATAAAAGACTCTACTGCAACTCGGATGCTTCAAAGTGAAACAGAAACAGTTCCATCACAAACAAAAACTATACACAGCAGGTTCCTTTAAAGCACACCTACATAATCAATATACTTAATGTAAACAAAACACACGAAAAACAACTGCATTTCTAATACGGCCACCAACAGTGCTTTATTTGGCCAATGACACAAAAAGCTGTTCCTTGGAGGTTGAGCCAAATCTTACTCCTTTTACACATAAAGCACAGTTGCACATACAGGACATAAACAGACACTCATCTGTGGCATTAAAATTTCATGGCACCGGGCAGAAGTTTAGGAAAAGAAAGTCTAACAAGGCTTTTTGGGTTGAAAAATACCAGGCAATAATGAACAAACCTTGATGCAAATCCTACTCAAGATTTCTAAATACCAATTCCAGTACTGACCACCTGAAAAACGTCTGTAAATGCACAGACGTTTTAACGGTATTTGCCAACTTCTCGCCAAAGAGCTGAAGGAAAGAGATTTGATAGTAATTTCAACATTTTTATTTCCATCCTTCTTCCGGCAAACCACAGCGACTCCAGCGCGCTCTTTCAGCAGGAGCGGGTTCTCCTCCCCGGCCCCAGCGTGCCCTGGGGCAGCCTGGCCAGCTTTTGCTCAGAGAGGCCAGGAGGTGACGGCGCTAACTGCCCCTCGAGGCCCCCTTGTGCTCTGGTTAATCACACGATTCTTTTGCACCAAATACAAAAAGAAAAGCTCCTCAAACAGATAAACACAATAGTTGTTTTCATAGCAACTACGGTTACATTACACAAAGGTGCAGAATCGTAAGTTGGAAGGGCATCTACTTTTTCCTCAAGTATCTGCAAATTTCCAGTGTCTGATAAGCCTTCTGCCATCAAATTCTTCTATCCAAGAGACACCTGTTATTGCAACTAAACTCTACGTGGTATTGCTTCTTTCAGTGAAAGAACAGTCCTCACATTTACGTGTTAAACTGACATCCTCTTACTCCTGGACGGGAAACTATGCCGAGACTGGCTTGTTGGCAGTGTTTTCTAACGCACTATGACGTGTGGTCCCAGAACCACCGAAGGCTGGACGGTCACCATCCAGCTGCCAGCTCACTCTGTGTCCCCACGTCATGTGACAGCCACACCCTCGCTGTGCGAAGCAGGACGACCAGGAAGACACACTTGAGGGCGTGCTCTGCTCTCTGCAACGCGAGGCTGTGATGGCAACCTCCCCCTTCGGTGGAGACAAGAGGAGCACCTCTCCACCTCCTGGTGCGTCCTTTCTTGCAGCCCAGCCCTCCGGGAGCAGCCACCGCGTCCAGACCAGGACAGCAGCTGGCAAAGAGCCCCGAGACACAGAGCGACCAGCCTGAGCCCGCCCCGCCCTCCCCAGGAAGGCGGAGGAGGGTCACAGCCACCTGAGTCTTCGCTGTGATCACCGGCTCCTCCGGTCAGTGCGTGCGGAGTTGGAACCTCCAAGTCTTCCCTTCTTGAAGCTAAAAACTCCACTTTCATCTTTTCTCAAAGGGTGATGACCTCTATTCGCTTACTTTAAAAATAGACATTCTCCTTTAAAACTGGCATTTGTGTCCATTAAGACTGTAAGGCAAAACAAATACGTACTTACTTTTTAGACTTTACCGGAATGTACTTAGCAAAATCCACAAGGAAACATTCTGCCAGGTAGTGGTCCGCTGAGGACATGATTGACTTAATAATGGCCCTGCACCAGCACCTTAGCTCCTGGCAATAAACCACACAAACCTACGAAATAAAAAGGAAGGTTTTTAAGTTCAGTGTTAAAATCTCTCGTCGTACAATGAGAATTAAAAGGTACTCTCAAAATCAGCTCAGCCTACGTTTCACCTTCCAACAGAGGGCAGAGACGCCGGGAGGCTGGACCTGCCCCGGTCAACACCCCCCTCCGCCGGTAAGGGACCCTCAGGAGAACACAGCTCACCTGGACTCTGTTTCACTGTTTTTCTTACTTCTATCGTTTTGGCTCCTTAACTAAGGGTGATTTTTAGATCAAAATAAGCTATACCTTCTTAAAACAGAAAACAGTGCTTGCAAATAATTATCCACCACGAGCCAGTCCACCGGAAACCGCGACCCCAGGCTCACCCTCCCATCGCCCTCTAGCGCCGTTCACGGCCCGCCGTAACTGGACGCTGGCTTTCTGACCACGGGGACTCGTTCTGTTTGGTTCGCTGCCGTCTTCCCAGCACCGAGTACAGGGCCCAGTATATGCTAAGTTTTCCAAAACCGCCTGTTGAATGACTGAATAAACACAGGCAGTCCCTGACTTACAGCATTTGACTTGGAATTTTCCAACCTCGTGACACGGTGAAACTGTTGCAATTTCAACACGGCCTGCGGTATTCAATACATCACACAGACAGTCCACACTTTATTATCAAACAGGCCTTTGTGTTAGATGATTGTGCCCAACCACAGGCTAATGCAAATGTTCTCAGCACGTTTAAGGCAGGCCAGGCTAAACCATGACGTTCGGCAGCTTAGGCGTATTAAGCGCATTTTGACTTACAATATTCTCAGTCTATGACGGGTTGGTCAGGACGTAACCCCATCGTGCGTCAAGGAGCATCTGTAACTGCCTCTGGTCCCTTTTAAGGGAACCACCCTATGGAAGTGACAGCATCAGCATCCTGACACACCACAGCCGACGGGACCGGCAATCCGCAGACAGGAAACCGTGCGCTCACCACAGGCTCACGGAGCAGCCCGGCAAGCAGAGGTGGGCCCAGGCAGGCGGAAGCGGGCCAGTGCACACTGCTGCCCTCAGGAATTTCAGCTGAAAAATACGATGCAGCCATGCTGCAAGGGACAGAGCTCTCGAGAACCTCGCTCAATTCAAAACTTAAATAATTTACGAGAAGTCCTGACAAAGGATGGGGGACATTTCTAGTTAATGCTCAAGTCAAGGCAACTTGTCGGAATGGTGTGCATAGCTGACAATTCACACAGCCAGTCACACTCTGAAACTGTGTTATACCAGGGCTTCCACTAGCCGAAACCGGAATAATTTAAGCATCAGGAACAAAAATCATTACAAATGATAAGCATATTAAAAACCATGAGATAAAAATAGTGCAGGCATACCTACTCGATATTGTGGTTCAGTTCCAAGCCACCACAGTAAAGCAAATACTGTAATAAAGTCACACGAAGTTTTTGGTTTCCCAGTGCATGTGAGAGTCATGTTCACACTGCACTGCAGCCTATTAAGCATGTAAAGCATAATGCAGTCTACTAAGTACGCATTATGCCTAAAAATGTGTGTGCCTTACTTTAAAAATAACTTATTGGTAAAAAATGCTAGCAATCATCTGAGCCTCCAGCAAGCCACAGTGTTTTCGCTGGTGGAGGGTCTCGCCTCTATGCTGACAGCTGCTGACCCATCGGAGTGGAGGCTCCTGAAGGTTACAGTCTCCGTGGCAATTTCTTAAAATAAGACAACAATGAAGTCTGCGGCATCTACTGACTCTTCCTTTCACGAAAGATTTCTCCGCAGCACATGAAGCTGTCTCATGGCTTTTTGCCCACAATAGAGCTTCTTTCAAAATCGGAGTGAATCTTCTTCGACCCCGCCACTACCATGTCATCTAAGGTTACGGAACATCCTAAATGCTGTTGTCAAACACTGTCCAACAGCGCTCACAGCATCTTCACCAGGAGGAGATTCCATCTCAAGAAACCACTTCCTTTGCTCATCCATAAGAAGCGACTCCTCATCCGTTCAAGTGTCGTCATGAGGTCGCGGCGATTCAGCCACGTCCTCGGGCTCCACCCCCAACTCCGGGTCTCTCGTTATTTCCACCACATCTGCAGTTACTTCGTCCACTGAGGTCCTGAACCACAGTCTGTGAGGGCTGGAATCAACGTCTCCCAAACTCCCGTGAATGCCGGTATTTTGACCACGTCCCATGAACGTTTTTAATGGCATCTAGAACGGTGAATCCTTTCCAGAAGGTTTTCAATCGACGTTGCCCAGCTCCATCAGAGCAACCAGTATCTATAGCAGCTGTAGCCTTAAGCTGCAGAATAAGTTTCTTAAAAAGTAAGACTCAGCCAGGCTCCCAGCTACTCGGGAGGCTGAGGTGGGAGAACCACGTGAGCCCAGGGGTTCAAGGCCAGCCTAGACAACACAGAGGGATCACTCATCTCAAAAGAAATAAATAAGACTTGAAAGTGATATTACTCTTTGATCCACAGGCTACAGAATGGATGCTGTTAGCAGATATGAAAACAGTACTAATCTTCTCATACATCTCCATCAGAGCTCTTGGGTGACCAGGTGCGTTGTCAGTGAGCAGGGATATTTTGAAAGGGATCTTTCTTTCACAGCAGATCCAAACAGTGGCCTTAAAACATGCAGTAACCACGCTGCATGCAAACACACGTGCTGCCACCCCGGCTTCGCTGCTCCGTTTACAGAGCACAGGCAGAGCAGATCTAGCGTAATTCTTAAGGGCCCTCGGATCTTTGGATTGGCCAACGAGCTCTGGCTTTAACTTAAAGTCACCAGGTGCATCAGGCCCTCGCCAGAGAGTCAGCCGCCCTTCGAAGCCAGGAAGGCTGTTTTGTCTACAAAAAAAAAATCTGCTGTCTAGCGTAGCCACCTTCACCAGCGACCCTAGCTAGGTCTTCCTGCCGCAGCTTCTGCGTCACAATTCGCCCTGAACTTTCATGTTATGGAGACGGCCTCTCCCCGTCCACCTCAAGAACCAACCTCCGCCGGCTTCGAACTTCTCCCCCGCGGCTTCCTCACCGCTCTCAGCCTTTACAGAGGCCGAGAGGGTCGGGGCCTTGCTCTGGGTGAGGCTCTGGCTTAGGTCCGCGTTGTGGCCGGTTCGATCTTCTGTCTAGACCCTGACTCTGCACGTCAGCAGTCAGGCTGTGTTGCTTTCCTGCTTGTGTCTTCGCTGCAGCAGCATCTTAAATTTCCCGCGAGGACTTTTCCTTCGCCGTCACAGCTTGGCCGCCTGTTTGGCACACGCGGCCCAGCGGCCCAGCCTTCGCCGTGCCCCCTCGCTACGCCTGACCACTGCTCGCCTCGGATTTGAAGCGGAAGACGTGTGACTCCTCCTTCCACTTCGGGTAATATTATCTCCCAATCCAATCCAACAGGAAGGTCGCAGCGCACCTGCTCTTGAAAAACAACAGTGACCCTCAATCTATCCAAAACTTTATATCTAACCGTCAGTCCACAGAAAACACGAAGGGCTGAGAGAGAGTTAAACCACCACCACAAGGAAGCAACTGCTATCTAAAACGCAAAATATTTTTAAAGGATAACTGACCCGGTTTCGCTTGTTCAGCAAGTCAACGAACGGCATTGAAAAATGGTACAAAAATAATGAATTGTGTTATTAATGATTTTGGGGTGGGGGAAGGCATTCAAACTGTTTCTAACTTTTCCTCATAAAGAGTTTATACATCTTCTCCCATCACATTATTACAGAAACTCAAATTCTCCTGGACCGTGGCCGACTGGGCGGGAGGCTCAGGCACCGGGCAGCGGGCGCCGAGGCCGCAAGAGCGCGAGGAGGGGCAGCGGCGGCGCGGGGAGGAGGAAATAAAGACGCCCGAGTTGGCCGGAGTCGAAAGCAGCCCGAAGGGAGGCGTCAGCCCTAGAAGGAAGAGGCCGTGCCCGCTTTGCCGAGGGCCCCACACCTGTGTGGGATCTGGAATAATCCCCCACTCGGTGGCACCAGGAGGACGGCCCTGAGGCCTGGGTCTAGATGTCCCCCTCCCGTGGCCCACGTGAACCTGACACAGCCGCCACCCCTTGGCAGGGCTCGCCTGAATCCCGTGGAACCTGAAGAGCCTCACACGAGGCAACACGCACAGGAAACCAAAACACTCTAAGAGCTCTCGTCATCTTAGCTGCCAACATACTTTACATTTCAAGAAGTATTTCAAGACACAGTGATCAAGGCACACTTAGACACATACCTGCCCTTCTTCCAGCATTAACGGTTTTATCTCTATATCTTGACACATGCTGTTATAGAAGTCGTTCATGGAGCTATTCAGTTTTTGATAGTCAACGTCATGATCTAAAAGGGGACTAGATCCTTTTATAACAACCCAGAAGCAACCTGGATCTTCAACCTGTAAAATTAAAAAAAAAAAAAAATGCATGATTTAAAAGTAGAACCAAAAAACAATAAACTTTAGAATCACAATCACTGTTTTTAATTTAAGTGATCTAACAAATTCTTGAAAACTACCTTTGTCTTAAATGGTCGCACCAAAGATAAAAGAGTAAAGATAAATTAAACACGTAACCAACAGTACGTAATTCTCAATTAAATGTTGCGACTCAAAAAGCAAATAGATGACCTTGATCTCCTATATTTTGAAATATCCACAATAATATACAAAAGCAAGATTCAGAACAATGTTTTTAATATTCTGTTTTTTGTAAGAAACAGGAAGAAATGTGACTAAATGTCCATTCTGCTCATATGAAGTCAGGAAACGATGGCAGGTGAGCCAAAACACACACAGTTATGACCTACAGGGGAAGGAAAGAATGGACAAGGGACAAGGATGAAAGTCAGATTCCCTGAATGTACCTTGCTATGTATTGTTACTACAAACCACGATTTTCCTTGTTAGAGAAAAGACACAAACATAAAAAGTTAAATTTGAGTTGAAAATATCAATAAGAACACGTTTTCTCAAACGTATTTCTTCGCTTTGCCTACTGAGAGCACCTAGAAGCAATGACATCCCAAGATTTTGGACCCTAAATACCAGGAGGCAGGAATGCAGGTGTTCACATTAGTATTATTCCTGCTCTTCTGAATGTTTGAATGTTTTTGTAACAAATAATTGTAAAAAAGAAAAGTGATCATTCTGAGTCTGGCAACAGAACAGTTGATATGTCACCTGCAGATAACAATTATAAACCCTGGAAAAAATACTATTGAACTATACACTTGAAAATGAGGCTGGGCAAACTTTGAGAGGCCAAGGTAGGAGGATCACTTGAGGCCAGGAGTTCGAGACCCTGTCTCAAAAAAATGAAACGAAATGGTTAGGGTGCTAAATTTTATATGTATTTTACCACAATAAGAAATAAATATATACTAGAACTAAGTGACTTTACAAGGCTGCAGGTTACAAGGTCATAAAAAATTCAGTTGTACTACTCTTTTACACTCCATCAAGGGAAACTGGAAATTCAAATTTAAAAAACAGTACCATTTGCCACAGCACCAAAAACCAAGAATTACTTAGGTGTGACATAAACCTAAAAAGTAGGTGCAAAATTCCTATGCCGCAAGGTACAAAAAACACTGATAGAAAAAAATCAAAGATAGCCCCCAAATAAATGTAGATACACTGCATTCCTAGATGTGGATTTTCTCTGACCCCATCTGTAAATACAACTGAATTTCGGCTGGTTATTTTGTAGAAATCAACGAGCTAATTACAAAATTCACGTTAGAAAAGCTAGAGAACCAGAACAGCCAAAATCATCCCGAAAATGGAGAACAGTTGGGAGGCTCACACTACCTGACTTCTAGCCTTGACTCTAAAGCTACAGGAGTCAGGACGGTGCGCTGCGGGAGAAGGCACAGACTCACACACACAAGGTCAACCGATTTTCCACAGAGGCGATTCGACGGAGACAGGACAGTCTTTTCAACACATCAAAAAATGATGCTGCAAGGCCAGGCGCGGTGGCTCACGCCTGTAATCCTAGCACTCTGGGAGGCCCAGGCGGGTGGATTGCTCAAGGTCAGGAGTTCGAGACCAGCCTGAGCAAGAGCGAGACCCCCCATCTCTATTATAAATAGAAATTAATTAGACAACTAAAATAAAAATATATGTAAAACATTAGCCGGGCATGGTGGCGCATGCCTGTAGTCCCAGCTACTCGGGAGGCTGAGGCAGGAGGATCGCTTGAGCCCAGGAGTTTGAGGTTGCTGTGAGCTAGGCTGACGCCACAGCACTC
>CAUYMX010062721.1:0-14869 GCA_963573855.1 Lepilemur septentrionalis
AGGCATGCACCACCATGCCCGGCTAATTTTTTCTATATATATCTTTAGTTGGCCAATTAATTTCTTTATTTCTATTTATAGTAGAGACGGGGTCTCACTCTTGCTCAGGCTGGTTTCGAACTCCTGACCTTGAGCGATCCACTCGCCTCGGCCTCCCAGAGTGCTAGGATTACAGGCGTGAGCCACCGCGCCCGGCCTGGTACTTCTTTTGTTTTGGTAGAATTCAACAGCAAATTCATCAAGGCCTGGGGTTTACTTTGTGGGAAGGTTTTCAATTACAAAGTTAATTTCTTTAGTAGATGTTAGGCTATGTGAGTTATACATTTTTTCTTAAGTGAGATTAAGTCGTTTGTATTGTTAAGAAATTTTCTGGCTAAAGATGTGTATTATGATCCCTTACTGTCCTTTTAATAACTGTGAATCTATATTGTATCAACTCTATTTTTCCTGATATGGATAATTCATTTCATTCCTGATCAGTGTGGAAAGAGTTTTATCAACTTTGATCTCAGAGAACCAACATTTGGATTAATGGACCTTCTTATTGTTTTTCTGTTTTCTATTTTACTTGTTTCTGCTTTGCTTTTTCTTCATTTTTTTCCTATTTACTTTGGGTTTAATTTTATCTTATTTTCCTAGTATATGGACGTTGGGAAATTGATTTTAGACTTCTATGATAGTGTATATGTACTATTAGTTTCTAAATACTGATTTAGTTAGCTCAATCACACACATTTTAATATGTGAGTTTTCAAATTCATTTAAAATACCTTCAAATTTTCCCTGTAACTTTAATTTGACCCATGGCAATGTAGAAGAGAATTATTGTTTCCACAAGTTGAGGATTTTCCAGGCATCTTTTGGTTATTAATTTCTAATTTAATTTCATTATAGAGGACATACCTGCAATAATTGGATTATTTTAAATTTATTGAGGCTTATTTTATGATCCAGAACATCATCTAGCTTAGTAAATGTTTTACATGTGCTTGAAAAGAATGTATAGCCTCTTATTTTGGAGTAGTATGTTCAATAAATGTCAATTAGGTAATTTTGGTTGACAGTTGGTCTTCTATATTTTACTGATTTTCTATTTTATTGTCCTATCAATTATTGAGATAGACATATTAATATATATGGCTACAATTGTTTTTTATTTTTATTATTTTTATTATTATTTTTTTTTATTGGGGGAAAACTACAAAGCATTTACAGTATAATGTTTACAGTCACAATTTATAGTGAGCTGATTTCCCAAAATATATTACCACTCAAGTTGACTTATCTTGTTAAATTTAAAAATCTACTCTGTCAAAGTAGTCCATAGAGTACATACATAGTGCTCCAACTGTTTATCAAGTTTTGTTTATTAATTTTGAAGTTACCTTATTAGGTACATACATGTTTGAAATTGTTATGGCCTTTTAATTTTTGCTGGAAGATTTCTTTTGTCAGATATTAATAAAGTCATTCCAGTTTTGATTAGTGTCGTCATGACATTTTTCCCATTCTTTCGCATTTGACCTATTTACAACTTTAAAATGTATTTCTTTCTTAGAAGTAGCGTATCATTGAGTCTTGCTTTTTAACTAATTTGGCAATCATTGTCTTATAATTTGGGTATTTTGAATATTTATATTTAATATAATTTTATTGGTATGATCAGTTTATATCTACCAGTTTGTCATTTGTTTTCTATTTGTCCCTTCTGTTCTTTGTCCCCTTTTCTCTCATTTTCTACATATTTTTTTTAAAATTGAATGTTTTTATGGTTATGTTTTAGGCTCTTTGTCAGATTATTAGATACTGTATTGCTCTTTGTTTTTCCCTTTATTTTCCTAGTGGGAGTTATAGAATTTAGAGTATATATACTCAATTAATTGCATTATACATTCAAATAATATTGTGAAGAATTAAAAATCTCATGTGAATTAAAAAGTTAGAAAACTATAAAATCATGAAAGCCCAAAGAATTAAGTTTAAAAATACCAAGTTAGAAAGCAATAATATTGATAAATTTTAAAACATTTTTTTTTCTTTTCTTGATTTTACTAACTTATCTAAACATTTGGAAAAATAGAAACGATCTTATACAAACTTTTCTAGAAAACAGAATTTCAGATAACTCATTCCACCATGATATATGAGGTCAAGGTATGTTTTTTTCCCCAAAGCAGAGTTCTGCACAATGAAAACGATAAAACTTTGATGATAGAAATTGAAGAAGATACAAATAAACAGAAAGATATCTTGTGTTCATGCATGAATGAATATTAAAATTTCCATACTACTCAAAGTGATCTATAATTTCAATGTAATCACTACCAATGGTATTCTTCACAGAAATAGAAAAAAAATCTTAAAATTTATATGAAATGACAGCAAAAGCAATCTTAAGAAACAAAAATAAAGCTGAAGACAACACACTTCAAGTTATATTGCAAAGCTATCACAATTAAAATGGTATGAAAACAAACACAAAAAACAATGGGATAGAATAGAGAACCCAGAAATAAACTCATGCATATGCAGTCAATTAATCTTTGACAAGGACATCAAGAATACAAAATAGGGAAAGGATAGTCTGTTCAATAAATGGTGTTGTGAAAACTGGATATTTGCATGCAAAAGAATGAAATTGGACCCAAATCTTACACCATGTACAAAAATCAACTCAAAATGAATTAAAGACATAAACATAAGACCCAAAGCCATAAAACTTCTAGAAGAAAACACAGAAAAAAAACCCCTTGACATATGACTTGCAAATGTTTTTTTGTATATGACACCAAAAGCACAGGCAACAAAAGTAAAATTAAACAAATGGGATTACATCAAACTAAAAATCTTCTGCACACAAAACAAACAACAAAATGAAAGGCAACCTACAGAATAGAAAATATATTTATAAACTGCATATGTGATAAGAAGTAAATATCCAAAATATATGAGGAATTCTTATATCTCAATAGCAAAAAACTAACAATCCAATTGAAAAATGGGCTAAGGACCTGAATAGACATTTCTCCAAAAAAGGCATGCAAATGGACAACAGGTATGTGAAAAGGTCCTCAACATCAGAGAAAAGAATTTCCCATAATCATCAGGGAAATACAAACCAAAATCACAATAAGCCATCACCTCACACATATCAGAATGGCTATTGTTAAAAAATCCAAAAGGTAACAAGTGTTGGTGAGGATGTGGAGAAAAGAGAATCTTGGAAGACTGTTAGTAAACCAGGATGATTTCACAGGTGTATCCTTATCCTCAAACTCATTGATTTGTATACATTAAATATGTATCTTTTTACATTTTAATCATACCTCAATAAAGTGCTTTAAAAATAAAGACAAAGATGTTTGAAATTAATGAAAATGTAAATATCTAAAAGTATAAGGAAAGAAGCGTTCCCCATAAAAAAGAAACAAATTTACATATCAAAATGGCATACCATATACAGAAAAAATGGATTCTGAACTATCAACACTATAATCTATCCTCATTTATGTACTGAGTGACAAAGATAAAGGAAGATTCTTAAGTACATCTAAGTGAAAAATATAAACCATATTAAAGGCAAATTATTTTAGTTGGCATCAGACATTTTTACAATAATCTTCAATACTGTGACAAAGTGAGACAACATAAGTTGAGAGAAAAATAAAATGAAAATTAATATCCAGTCAATTTTTCCTTTCTGTATAGAAGAAACAGACAAGATAATTTTCCTATAAACCCTTCCTGAAATAAAAGTATTTTATAAAAAAAACACTTTACCATATAAAATATGTGTCCATGCGTATGAGATCCATTTATATATAGCATTTAGGTTAACCCATTATGGGAATCATTGTGTCAAAACAGAATGTTCGTTGTAAAACTATCTGTTCATCAATGGTGCCAATTCACTTTAATTTCTAGTTCTGCTGAAATTGATTAAGTTGAAATATAATATTTTATGAAAATATAACATATAGTATACTATTTTTTCAATATTAGTTATATATCCTTCTCTTGTTTATTCTATCTATTGATATACAGAATCAAACACACGAAGTGGTTATATCTGGATTGTCTATTTTCAGGTTCCTTTTTATTTCTTCTTCCTATCCTATGTTATTTAAAAATTTATAGTAGGCATATATTATATTTTCAAATTTAATAGAGCTATTTTTAAATATGAAGGCATTTATTCAAATAAAAAATACCTAGGTACATGTGTTATCAAGCCTTACAATCACACTCAATCTATCCAACTTGGTCATGTAAACTCAACCGTACAGCTGTGACAGGACTGTGTAGTGGGAGATTTGCTCAGCCACAGTAGCATTGCTGAAGTCGAGAACACAAGGAAAGGAGGACAAAAATCAACACCTGTTTCTCAAACTATAAGAAACAGATGGCCACTTACTCATAAAAATGGTAGTTTGCATTCAAATAATATACATGGCAGTCATTGAAAACAAAACTGAGATCTTCTATTTTTATAATTTCTTTATACAAGAGATTTAGTTTTGTATCCATATTTTATATAAGAAATGATAGCATCAAAAGTTCAATGCTAAAACACTAATGAATGCGTAATGCAAGCCAACATCTGTCTTTTCTGAAACAATATTCTTCTCATAATATTGATAACAACGATGTAAAAACCTTTCTATTTTTCCAATATGTGTGAGAAGCAAAAGAGTCATATTGTTATTTGTATGAATGTGCAGTTGTTGAAGATAATGTCTCATTACATGAAAGAATATTTGCGAATCATATTCACAAATCATAAAGCTGTATACTATGGTATTAGGAGAAATATCCATCAATAGAGATTATCTCTTATTTCTAAAAATCATGTAAAACTTTGACTAAAACTGACCCTCATTATAAGGGAAAATCCTACCATATACCAAAATAGCTATAGGGACCCAAGCACTTTAACATTAACTGAGAGGCGCTAATTACTTTAATGAAGGGAGAGGACTTGAATTCAAATGATTATTATTGAAAATAAATGTCCAACAATATTTTAAAGAAGTGATTTGTCACTGATGACATTAATCCATGTTTTATTCATAACATAAAAATAAGATGCAAAAAGTGTTAGCTCAAGTGGCTCTTTGTTGTTTGAGTATAGATTCTGAAGTTTTAATAAACATAACATACTCGTAGCAACTGGAATTCATTAAACAGTCCAGATCTATGCGTTAAGGCTTCAATTTGAATGTACAGGTCAATAGACTCAAATCTTCTCTTTATTAAAGTAATTAACATTTACGTATCCCTATATCCTCAGTTATCCAGTAACATCTGTGTCATTCTAGAGCTAATTAGTCAAAAATAGAAGGTTTCTTAACCATTCAATGGACTCAGCCCGTTGCCTTCTGCCGATTTGTACTCGAACCCTCCAAGTCCGTCAGATTGATTCTTGCCTCATATATTTCTAGATATATGTGCTCATGCTTTCTGTGCTTTAAACAGAGAGGATAATTATGCAATTCTCATTTAAAAGATGAATGATTCACTGGCTGTTTGAATCAACCTTACCTTTTCTCTTTTCATTTGGCTTCTAAACATTTGAAATTTTATATCAATAATTTGTTCTGTTTCCTTCTCTCTATCACAGAGGTGACATTCTCTTTCATCGCCCTTTTCTTAGTGGTGAATATTTTATGTTTTTGATATATATTGAGTGCTTTCTTTCACATATTTCAACATCCCTAACTATTTTCCAAATAGCTGAATTATTGCTGTTGTTTGTTCTTATTTTTAACCTCTTGAGGAAAATAGTGTTTTCTACACATATTTTTAAAAATCATTTTAGAACTCTTGTTGCCTAAAAAAAATGCAATTTCTGACAATATTTTTGTGTTAATGAAAAAAAGTTAATCTCTATCCATCCATTAAAAGATCAGTTTACAGTTTACATCATGTGATTTAATGAAACTAGCTATGCATGGCGGATGTTGTTAAATTATGTAAATCTCATAATAAGTGTATTTGGTAATATGATCACAAAAACAGACAACAGTTTGCTTGGAGACTCATGAAAAATATTACAAAATGTACACAAAGGAGCATAACTTTAAGACCTCTTTTTTGTGGTAAGAAAATTAAGGAAAAAAACATTTTTCCTAATACAGATATGCACTAAATGAGTTGTTGACTGCATATTCTAAAGGACTTGAAAGCTAAGAAAATTTAGACATCATAACAGCAAAGCTTATACATGGGGAGGGGGATCCAGAGATTGGCCCAGAAACTGTGAGCAACACACATCCAAATTTAACAATTCTTCTGAGGATAGAAAATACACACTCTTTGTATAATGAACATTTGAGAAGGGTAAAGCTGGCTCTATGTCTGGGTCAAACACCAATGAGCTTTTCACATTGGCAGGTGAGGCAGCGACTTAAATGGCTTGATTTGAAGGGTCCTGAAAGTTAGCCCCCACTCCTCTGAACAAAAATGTATGTCCTACTATCCCACCACAATGCCTAACATGTCTAGTACTAACTGTAATGACTTATGAATCAAGGGAAAATCTGTAAATTGTAACACATCAGTTCTAATGGTAGGCTTAATAATGGCCCCCAAAGATATCCAGGTCCTAAACCCTAAAACCCATGAATATTTCCATATATGACAAAGTGAACTTTGCAGATATGATTAAATGAAGAATCTTCATATCAGGAGATTATCTTAGGTTATCCAGGTGGGTCCTAAATGTGATCACAAGTGTTTATATAACGGGGAGGTGGAAGAAGATTGGGCTACAAACAGCAAAAATGTGGCAATATGTTGACTGAAGAAAGATGTTATCCACCTGGCTTTGAAGATGGAGGAAGGGGCCGGGTGCCAAGGAATACAACTCTAGAAGCTGGAGAAGGCAAGGAAATAGATCTTTCTTAGAACCAATGGAGGGAGCTCAACCCTGATTTTGGACTTCCGATCTTCAGAACTGTAAGATAATGAGAGAGAGAGTTTAAGCTACCAAGTGTATGGTAATTTGTTACCATAAACCTACAGCAGCAATAGGAAACTAATACAGTTAATAACCACGTGGACAGTTAAATCATAAGAATCCTACCTATATATGTTCCTTCTGATTAGGAATGGTATTATGAAGCAAAGAGTAGCAACATGGATGGCATTAGATAGGATTTTATTCTGAAATTGAAAGGAAGGCTGCTTAAAAAAAAATGGCAGGGCCTTAGTTAGGGGACAATAGAAAGTACCACAATTTTTATCACAACTTCCTATTGTTGTTTACCTTATTTGATTTTTTTACTAGCAAGTATCACATTTAGTCACATAATCTCAATAAAGTAATCAACTTCTAATTTGATGGTAGGGTAAGCTTTCCAACTCTTTTTTGAAAATAAATGGAGAACAGTTTCATAATAAGAATGCGATATATGTGTATATACATAACATTCTTCCTTTTCAAAGTAGTAGAAAAACAACCTACACATAGAGTATTTAGATTGTTTTCCTTGTCTTTTCATTTGTGTCAGAAATAAATGCCCAGTACTGTCTAAGGGGCATTTGTCACCTGGATTTTTGTACTGTATTACGATGAATGACTTAATGTTTATGGAGGTATACAAAAGAAATGGAAGAATCCTAGTTCAGTGAGAACTAATGATCTAGTTATAAAAGCGATTATACCCTATCATAATCTAAATGCACATTACAGTCTATATCGGTTTGAGGTTTAAGATAGATAGGTATGTATCTATATATGTTTAAATCTCCTTCCCAACAAACATATTAGAAATATGATTTAATGTAGTTTTTTCAAACGGAAGATGTTGAAGGGAAATAACTGACTGCAATTAATCAGGAAAGGTTCCTAAAAGAGTTAAGTTTTAAGATTGTTCTAAACGAAGGAGAGTCGTGGATTAGCAAGGAGGAAAACAGAAATTTCTGCAATTGCTGAACCCAGAGTCAAAAGAAAAAGCAGTCCAGTCATAGAAGGCCGGGGGCTTTCTCCCACAAACCAACATGAAGTAATAACGTAAGTGACACCTCTATGGTTTACACTGGATATAGCAAGTAGAATCGAGTACATTTTAAACCCCATTATGGCACTTGGTTTAATGGCAAGTGTGAAACACCTCTGCTAAATCATTCCTGGCATAATCAATGTAGTCACTGCCGTGTCTAACTGCAATTTCATAGGTCTGCTGCCTTAGCACATTTCCAGAGTTATTTCTTCCTCTCCTTCACCAGCTCTCTACTAAAATGCTCTGGTAATCATCCTTTCCTGAACTTGAAGGCTGTGTCCTCTTCAGAATGTTCGTCTATGCCGATGGCCTTCTGAGTTTAATGGCCAGTAATTACTGTTCCCTCCTTAACTGGATAACTTCTGTAACTGTAAAAGTAAGCAGTATTCTGCCAAAATCCTTCCCTCTAGGAGAAATAAGAAAGTGAAGCAAGGTTATTGGTATCCATATCAAAGAGAAAGAGACTGACAAAGCCGCTTCATCCCCTTGTCTGCAGGATCAAATTAAAGGCACAAGCCAAGGCTTTCCTTAAACCTTGACCTGGCTGGGGCAATGTGAAATAACCTTATTCCTCATCTGTGTCAATTGAAACACGGTCGTTGTGTGAGGGGGCCAAATTTGGGCTATTTATTTCCGTTAATACAATCAATTATTATGACAGTTCATCAAGGTTGGGAGGGAGTGAAATTTCTAAGGATGTTTGGTCTATAAGAATTCTATTATAAGTGGTTCTGTAGATTAGTGTCACACTAATATTCAAACACCCTTGACCCCATCGCATATAAATAAATCCAAATGTAAATAGCAGTCAATAGATGTAATATGTCAAACTCCCACACAATTTTTATAACATTTAGGTAGCTCTCTGCCAATAAAGAAAATAAAGTAAAATATTTGTAAAAATGTTGACAAATATGATTAGCAGTGTTCTTGGTAGATTTTTACTGTCAATAACAAATAAAAATGCTAAAGAATATCCCCAGGGAAAATATCCACTAAAATATTTTTAAAGTGAATAAAATCTGTACACAAGAGTAAAATTTTGTTGTACATATTTACCTTCAAACACTAATTTTGATGATAAAATACTTTACACAAACAGAGAAAATACAACTACTAATAAAGGTAACGTTAGTCCCCTCTGGCTATTTCACACATTCTTGTACACAGTCATGCACCACATAAGGCTGTGTCAGTCAGTCAAAAACTGACTGCATTCATATACCATGGCCAGGTACCTTACAGGTAGGGATGTAGTAGGCTATACCATCTAGGTTTGGTCAGTACACTCCGTGATGTTCACACAAGTAGGAATTGCCTAAGGACATGTGGGGATACATTCTTAGAATATATCCCTGTTCAGTGACTCATGATTGCGTATGTGTAGCATAAAGATGTTAATATCTTCTGCTTGTCAAGTATACATCAAAACACAATCTTCACAATGGCATAAGGATTAAAACTTTCAAATTTAGAATCATGCATACAATGTGAATATATCTCACGTAGTCCCTTTCCCCTCTATTGGTCAAATTGTACCTATGTAAGACCATTTCCCTCCTCTAGATTAATTCAAATATTGTTGTTTTTCCTTTTCTTGTTGTTACGGAGGCAAGGTGGACTGCTCAGATTTCCCATTAATAGAAACTGTTTGGGAAGCATAGCTGGTTGGGAGTCTCCGGATGCTACAACTTTAGACTCACCATAGTGCTCATGCCAGGCCACTCCCAGTCTGCTGCTCTCAGACAATGACTGAGTATGCCAGTGGGTAGCAGGGAGTAGTAGAACCCCTGGCTGCTTGGCATTTTATGCCTGAAGGACTCAAATGGAAACAAGTAGTTCTGGAATTGGGATGAGGAAAGGAGTCCCCCCAGTCATTATCACTCCCAGTGATCCCCTGGGCTGACATTCAGCTTCTCATCCCTACACTCTGGGCTTTGCAGGGTTAGAAGTCCTGGTGACCAAGAAGAATACACTCTTGCCAGGGGGCATTAGCAAGAATGAATTTCACTGAATTACATGCTATAGCTGCTGTCAGGGGTCTTTGGACTCCTCATGATTAGGAACCAGTAGGCAAGAAAGATTCATCACCTGGGCACAGTAAAATGACTGGGCAGCAAGAGGAGACAGAATTTCTTTTATGCGATAGAATAAGAGAGTACACGTGCAAAACCCAGGTGATCCACATGGGTGCCTCCTGGTACTCTCTTGCCCAATATTAACTGGGAATAGATACAGAAAACAACCTTGGCCTGAGAAAAGTATAATTACCAAAGGCTCAGATTTCTCAGGAGTAAAGGCCTGGAGCACACTTCCAGGTAGGCTGTCAAGGCTGCCAAAGTAACAAGCAAGGATAAAAGGGATGTACAATTGGGAGAGAAATAATTCATCCCATTAGCCACCATAATAGCCTCTTCTAAGTTTCCTCTGAGAATAATAGCCCACCAGAGTCATGAAATAACTACCCACACCTAAGTGGAGAAATGGGTCTCTGAAGCACACAGGGACTGTTGTGGGTAGGGAGGTGTCCCGTTCAGATCTCACATCAAGAAAATCTGCTGTGGGAGCATAGCTGGGTAAAAGCCTCTAACTACCACACCTTAGATCCACCAAAGGATTCACGGTAGTCCACAATTCCCCTGGGTGGTTCCAGCCACTGACCAATGCCTGCGGGGGTACTAGTAATAGAACCTGGCCATTCCTTCCCCATGTTGCGTACTCTAATGGGCAACTCTCATTTGAGGACTCCTGATCGGCTTGGCCAAAACTTTCTCAGACCTGTACTTCACTGTGAAACTTTTTCTAACCAATCCTTTTTTACCTCCCTCCTTTCACAGATGGTCAGACCTGCACTGTGATCTGGAGGTCTTCTTCCCTGTTCCCTTTTCCTTTATGTTTCACAACCATTCCACCAATATATATATATCTTGCATGTCTAGTCTTGGCATCTACTTCTCAGAGGATATAAATTGACAATTGCTTAATAAAAAAGGGAGTTCTACTTTAATTAATTCAGCATATTATGAGCAGATTAAATTTCCTAAAACAAAAATTGCATTGTGTCACTTCCTTGACTACATTGACTACATGTACTACATTGTGTCACTGTATCTTTCAATCAGAATCAGTCCCAATTGCACTGCCTTCCAGCGTTCTTACATAGTTTATTCAACGTTGCACATACTCTTCAAAAAACGTGTTGCTTTAATATGACTGGTCTCTGACCCTAAGTGGGAATTAACAAGTGTTCTTACTACTTCCATAATGTTCTCCTTTGTTTTCCACAAATATAAATCATAATCTTTTCCAGGAAATACTCACTGATAATTTGAAAATGAAATTGATTTTTCTTTGCTGGATTTTTATACCACTTGAGAGTTTATGTGAAAAAAATCTAATAGCATAAACTTTTCAGTTTATGTAGTAAACCTCCATTTTATTTACAAAACTGACTAGTGCCAGAATTGATTCCAAGTTTTAACACTATGGAACCAAGCTTCCTCTTCAGAAATTTGGCTTTTTAAAATATATGTAGAAGATTTGTTTTAATTCAAAAATAATTCATTTTTGCCATAGAAAAATTAGAAAATCCATAAAAGCACAAAGCAGAAAATAACTCATAATCACACTGCCCATGGTTAATTACTATTAGTATTACATTAATATCTAATAATTTTATATGCATGCATACATATGTAGTACATAAATTTAAAAATGCAGCATTGTAAACAACTTTGGACTCATACAATGCAAGCTGTTTTGTTAACTGATATTTTTGCTGAATAAAATTTTATTAACATTCATTGGCATTTAATGATTAAAAGTATCAGAAGTATTATGATTCATTGAACCAATTTTATAGTATGGAAAGTTTAGTTTCTTCAATTTTTCTAAATAATAATTCTATAAAATATATTCTTATAAAAACATCTTTGATATTTCCTCAGGATGAATTTCTAGAATTCTGAATCAAATTTCTGAATACATTTTTTAGGCTCTTGACATATGTTACCAAAAAAGGTATATTGCTAGAAAAGTTATGCCAATTTAAACACTGTATTTTCTCAACCTTTAGTAATATTTTTAATTTTTTCTATTTTGTAGAGAAAATGTTTTATATTTTCATTTGTATTTTTTTTGGAAAATGACTTTTTCTCTATTATGCTATTTCTAATATGAGAGGGCAAAAGGAGGGTGTGGGCTTTGGACTCATTTGGACCTAGATTTGAGTTCTGGTTAAGACATTTACTAGTTGTATTATTCTAACCAGTCACCTAAACTCTTTAAGACTAAGTTTTTCCTGTTATTGTTGTTGTTGTTGATGGTGGTATTTTTTTTCTGTAAAGTTGAAATAATATTTACTATCATTCAGTGGTATTAAGGATGACATGAGATAATTAAAAAATACATTGGTTAGTATATAGTGAGTCCTCAAAATATTAGTAATTATTGGCATATATATCTTAAATATTTTTTGTTCAATTTCTATTCATATTTGTTCTCACTGTTCTGAGTCAAACACAAAAACATCAGTAATTTTATCCAATATTAAGTTTCAGAAAATAAGGATGTGGGCAATTGTGAGACCCTGGTAAAGAAAGCATGAAGAAGTCTGGGATCAGCAATGACACTCCTTAGCTCTTGCTTTGCCACGTTATATTCTTTCCTCACCCAGATTTAATATATTAGGTCTCTAAGTTATGAATCTAGGACACAATAGGAAGTTATGTGGGCTAAGAAAGACTCCCAATTTATACTCAATTCCTTAACTGATGTGACATTTTCCAGAGAACTATGCCCCATAAATGCACAGGATCCAGGTTGACCCCCTTATGTATTCCTAGACAAACTGGCTACATCCTGCTAAAATCATTCCACTAATTCTCCCACAAGTATTAACTAATATTTATTAATTAAACATTACTCTGTTTGCCAGGTTTGTTATCAGTATGTTTATAAAGAGATTACACAGGCATTAAATTTTATTATTGCTATCTTGGTTTTTAAGCATTCTTGATAAAACAGGAAAAAAAAACAACCCTTGTTATACATGTTAGGAATATTTTCCTCCAGGTTTGTTATTTTCCTTTGAATATTATTAGTGGTATTTTCTGACTGACAAAAGTACTTGTTTGTGTAATAGTATTTTTTCTTTAGTCAAATCTGTTATTTATTTCACATCTAAACATCCAGTCTTAGAGGTTAGATTAAGATAGTCACTATCTGCCTTCAAGATTAAATGAATACTAAAGTACTTTTTAAGAATTTTTAATATTAAAACATCTGGAATTAGTTTTGTCATAAAAAATGAGGTGAGGATCCTTTCTAAAAAAGTTATTTCAAAAAACATAACCAATTATCTCAGGATCATTTAACATTACAAAGAGTCTTTGTTCTCATTTATTTGCAGTAATGGGATTATCTGATCATAAATACTATATATAATTAATCTCTTTCTTGACTTTCTTTTCTTGGCTGCCTTTTCTCACAACAGTTTTCTCACACTCTTGTTCTAGAAATTCATACTTTCATTTAATACCTGGTAGAGTACTTGTTCCTCTCCTGCACTTCATTATTCTTTAGTTGCATGATTTGCTTTGCTATTTTTTCCTACTCATGCTTACAGATGAATTTTGTTCACATTGTTCAGAAACCCCCAAATCCTACTGGCATTTTGATTAGAATTGTATTACTTGAATACATTATTGGGAGAAGAATGAGTAAGTTTCCATTTCTCTGCTTTAGCATCTCGGATATGATATATCTTTCCATTTATTTAACTATTTGATGTCACTCAGAAAATTTTTAAATTTATCTTATCCATATCCTATCCATATCTTGTTCGATTTTCTCTTGTATCTTTTGTGTTTTTCTGCTTATCATGAATAGTATATTTTATATTATATTTCTTAAATGGTTATTGGTTATTGTCTTTGCTAGAATTTTATTTAGGATATCTTTATCTATTTTTGATAATTTTCTTCTTACAGACACTCTTGGTCATGTTTTTTTCCCAGACTAATGAAAACTTTATAGAAGTTTAATTCTCTTAGGGAAGATTCCTCTCTTTTTTTTTTTTTTGGTCCAGGAAAGTTTTTACAGTATGAAAGTTATCTATGGCTTCAAAGTTTTCAACAAACTCTCATATAACATTATAAGAAAATGCTATATTTTAAAAAAATCATTTGATACCTTTTCTAATATTTGTTATGCTTATTCTTCTATATTAATCAAATTTTACATTATAATTTTCAAATATTTTTATACTAGCACAAAAGACAAAATAATCAAGCAGATTTTTATGAAATACTCATTACCAACATCAGGTTTTATTAATAATAGGTAAAAAATATAAGCAAGAAGTAGCATCAGTATCTGTACCAGTCAACATGGCTTCCTATAAAGCTTCCCTTTTCCACACTGAAACATATTTTGGCTACAGAGTGACAGATGATCACTAACTGTGTGGATGGTACAAGCGAAGACCAATTACTGCTTAGTTTTGTGGTATATCAGTTTCCATACCTCATTTGTAACATAGGTAAAAAGGCTATTTGATTAATGTCCACTCTAACGTACAGATATAGCTAACAAATTACAAATGTTTTAGAGAGAGATGTGTTGAAATCCTGAACTCAAATGATGGATTTGTATATTTCTCATTTTTTTTTTTTTGAGACAGAGTCTCACTGTGTTGCCTGGGCTAGAGTGCCGTGGCGTCAGCCTAGCTCACAGCAACCTCAAACTCCTGGGCTCAAGCGATCCTCCTGTCTCAGCCTCCCAAGTAGCTGGGACTACAGGCATGCGCCACCATGCCCGGCTAATTTTTTCTATACATTTTAGTTGGCCAATTAATTTCTTTGTGT